>VDFB02210664.1:187936-257963 GCA_007258455.2 Sequoia sempervirens | reverse complement strand
CCTACTTGGATGGGGAACTTGAATTGTGGGTGAGACACTCTTTTCTTGGTCATCATATGCTCGATTGTGATGCCCCTTTCACTGTCAATGGAATCTTCTGATATCTTTAACTGCTTGATGAGACTAAAAGAACAGATGTTCAGACCTGCACCTCCATCCACCAAGACCCTTTTGATTTTGCTTTTGTTCACAATGACCTCCAAGTGAAGTGCACGATTGTGAGATGGTTGGGCGGGAAAATCTTGGTCGGAAAATGTAAGGAGGTTAGGCATTATGATGTTTCCGACCATAGCTTGGAATTGTTCCGCATCAAGATCTGCGGGGACGGTGGATGAGGCTAATGCTTCTTCGAGGATCTTTTTATGGGCCGATGACATTTTTAACAACTCCATGATGGAGATGTGTGCTGGTGCTCTCTTTAGTTGGTCTACGACATTGTAGCTATACGGAACGGCTCTTGATGTAGGGACTCTATTGGGTTGGGATGACCCTGCAATGGTGACTTTTCCGCCTCTTGTGGTGACTCCACAGTCTTTGGCATGGGCGCCTTTGATCATGATGACCATGCAGTTTTCATTGAGGTTGGCAACAACTATTTCGTATACATGATTTACACTGCCTTTTCCTTTATCCTTGTTATTCCCCTTGTTGCCATGATTTGGCATCGGATTCGTGTAGATTTTAAGATCCTGATTCCCAGTAGGTGCTTCCACATTTATGATTCTTTTGTCGATGAGATCTTGAATGATGTTCTTGAGTCTCATACAATTATTTGTGGTGTGGCCTTTGATTTTGTGGAATTCACACAGTTTATTCTCATTGTACCAAGGAGGTTTGACATTAGGTTCTTGATAATTCTCAAACATGGGAGCTTGGATGAGTTTTTCGTTGATTAGCTTTTTCATGATGTCCTCTAGTGGTTCCCCCAAAGTAGTGTATTTTCGTTTGGGGTATGTTTTGCGTTGAGGTGGTCCTCTTTAGTCGTTGACGTTATTGATGGTGGGATTATTGTTGGGTTGATATGTTGTGTGATGAGTGTTTTGGTATTGTGGTTGGATTTGCGGTGCGGGTGTATTTTGGCGTGGACCACTAATGACCACCTTGGCATCGACGACGCCATCATTAGTGATGTTCTTGTTTCTCGCCCATGTACGAGGTTTATCATTGTAATTTGATGGTGGGCGATTGTTTTGTGATTCGTGATATGATGTTGATTCGATGGGTTGGGTTGCAAGGGCTCTTTCGATGCTAAGCGCCTTGGAGATCAATTGATCATAGGTGGTGATTCCCTGAACCTTGAGGTGGAATGATAGGCGACTTTCAAGATTGGCTATGATTGTGCAGACTTGTTGCTCTTCTGGCATGGTCCATTGGCTCCGATTGGCCTTGGATCGCCATCGTTGAAGGCATGAGCGAAAGATTCATTCTTTCCTTAATTTACTGAAACATGAGTTCTTTGGATAACATCCATTGTAATGTTACATCGTGGTTTCTAATGAGCCGTCTCTAATTTCTTGAATGTCCTAATTCTGAGAAGGTAGCGAGGCATTCTATGGCATTACTGCTAAGCTCCTGAGGGAATAGCACATCGAGATAAGTATCGTCATGTAAACCTCCATACAATAGTTTGGAATTCACGATGTGATCTTGGGGTTCCAGATCCCTCGATATTTGTCAAATTGGGGATCTCAAATCCCTTAGGGAATAGTTTTCATGTCTAGGCTCTATCAAATGGATAAAGGGACACAAGTTGCTTTGCATTTTTGGTTATTCATACGATTGAAGATCGGTACTTGTTGCGAGCAACTTAGATATGTTGTCATGTCATTAGAGGATCCAGAATTTAGGATAGATGTGTTTTTGGGTGTTACAATCGTGGTTTGGATGGATATTTGGTTTTGGATGGATGGGTTGGATGGATGGGGATTTGGTTTGTGCGTTGTTCATGGTATTGGTATATTTGTGGCGGCAGTAAACTTCTACTTGCTTTTGGATGACCGCTTATTGTTTCTTTTGTTGTTGTTCTTTAAAGGTTTTGCTTGTTGTTGCTTATTCTTTTATTCTATATGGCAACTTGTTGTTACGCTACAGCCTGTAGCTTGTTGTTGTTCTTAGCGGTACATTACTTTATTCTTGTTCCCACAACGCTTGTTGTTGGGCTGCCAATTCTGTTGCTTCTTGTTGTTCTTGATATTGTTTTAATGTTGTTGGTATGCTTGCCATTGCGCTGCTTGTGCAAGAAGTTGTTCTTGTGCTTGTGCTTGTTGTGCTTGCGCTTGAGCTTGTGCTTGGGCTTGCGCTTGTGCGGTTTGTTGTTGCAATAAAAGTTGTGCTTGAGCGACTCTTTGTGCTTGCAATGCTTGTGCGGCTTGGGCGGCTTGTTGTTGTTGTTGTTGCAATAAAGCTTTGGCTTGTTGTGCTTGTTGTGCTTGTAATGTAGCTTGTGTGGTTTTGGCAGCTTGCGCAGCTTGAGCGGCTTGTTGCACAGCTTTTTATTTTTGCACTTGTTGATAGCCTCTTTGGAAAGCAGCTTGCAATGTTGCATCGAATTGGTTTGATGTGGTGAATGTTGGTGGCGGTGGGGGTGGTGGTGGATTTGGAATGGCGTTTGTGGTGGTGGTGAATGATGATGTTGTGTTGATCATTTGGTTGGTAGATGGTGTTGTCATGTTGATTGCGTGAAAGGTGGATGGTGTTGTCGTGTTGATTGTGTGATTGGTGGATGGTGTTGTCGTGTTGATTGTGTGATTGGTGGATGGTGTTGTTGATGTGGTAAGTGGCATCGTTGATGTGATTGGCCCTTGAGAGACCATGTTTTGCAATGTTGTGGGGGTGTTTGATGATGTTGCCATTGCTTGCGTGTTTGTTGTTTGTGATGTCAACAATAAATTTTGAGCGTTTGGCAAAATGTTTTGATTGATGGTTGGGATGTATGTTTGATGGATACTCAGTAGAGGGGGCAACCCTAAACCAATGAGTGGTGTTGATGACAATGGTGATGGTGGGAGAGGTGGATATGTAAGGGGGGTGAATCCTTGCGAAAGTGTTGTGGTGTTGAAAATGCCCCCTGCTCCGAATATGTCTCCCTCCTCTTGTGAATTCATGAGAAGAGGTGTTTGTGGTGCTCCATGAAATGATGTCGATGATAGGTCATAATGTAAAGTGAGAGGAACATTTTGGTGTAATGGATTATGGAGGATGTTTTGTTCCACTGTGGTGTTTGCGTCCAAGTTTTGGTTATTCACAAGGGGATGTGATTGAAGTTCATTGAGAAATGTGTTTCCCTTGTTGACATTTGGTTGAGTTGGAGCAATCGATGTCGTGATTTTTGGAATGTTTTGTGTGACGTTTTGGGATGGGGTGTGGATGAAATGGGGATGGTGGATGAGATTGGCGGAAAAGATGTCTCTACTATGGTGCTCACATCAAAATCCGAAGGCAACTTGGCCCCTTGCTTTGCTAGTTCAAGCATGTACAACGAAGGGTTGAGTCTCATCATGATGTTGATGATTCTATGGTTATCCGGATTTTGGAGCATTTCAGCTATTTCTTCGCGAGACATTCCAAAGGTGAGGTCCTCCCCTTGATTTTCTTCTTGTGGGTTTTGTGATGATGAGGGGACCAATGGATTGCTTGATTCTGCAAGATTCATTTCTGCATTTGTTTGGCTAAGGTCACTTGAAGCGGGAGTTTCTTTGTGGGCTTCCATACTCTTCTTGTATTGAGATCTCGTTTGAACCATAAAACAAGGATCAATCTTCGGAAATATGGGAGATGAATCTCTTGATTCCTTGGATTAATCTCTATTTTATGTCCCAAAGTGAAATTTTTAGGATGCCTTTTAGGATCAAATGTGATGATGATATGATAGTGATGTTCAAAGATGGATGTTATGGAGGTTTTTTGGCTTTTGATAAATCTTGAATGAAGTGCTAGGACTTTGGATTTTTGATTGGTTTGATGTTTTGGATTTTGAGACCTTGTCCTTGATCTTGATTTGGAGTTTGATTTGGATTTTGAACAAAAGGAACCCTAAGATGTTTGATAATGATCTAAAGGATAGTTGTGTTCAAAGGATGATGATTTGGATATGTGTGAGGAGAAGGATGCATCTACCCACACCTACCCAAACAAATGATTGTTTCACTAAGTATATGGAGAAGGATTCATCTACATACACTAAGCTAGACAAGATGATTTGGATGACTTTGACTAAAGATATGCAAAAGGATGCATTCACACATTCCTAGCCAAAGGTGTTTTGATAAATGTTTTCAAGGACTTGATCTCAATGAGTTTGAATGATTGCTTGATTTTGTCATAAAGCCTAGCATTTCAAGGATGATTTCAAGGTTTTTCAAAAGATGACTTGTGAGATGAATGTTTGGATGTTTTGAAAGATGGATGAAAGAGGTTTGATTTGTTTTGATCCCTAGATGAACCTAAAAAAGACCACTTTGTATTTTCCAAGACCTAGGTATTGAAGAGCATGCATATGCTTCCTAAAGACCTTTGTTAACCAAGGAATGATTTGAACATTTTGGATTTCCAATCAATGATTTTTGCTTTTGGGATCTTGGAGTCTTCAACACACATGAAAGTTCATTTTGCTTAGTCTTTGCTTAATGGATTTATTTTACCAAAAACACTCTCTTTGATTAAAGTTTCAAACTAAGATGTACCAATGTCTTAATTTCTTTAAACCCCACAAGATATTTTATGTGGAAATTCAATGAACTTAAGGCAAGGGTTTTCCTATTGTTTACTCAAGAAGACAAATTGAGGTATAATCCAATGCTTAGGAACCTCTACGAACATGAATCCGCAGGGAAAGCAGTAACATATGGATTGAGTCAATGATATTTGTCTTCAAGAGGGTTTGAAATTTTGAGAACCATGTTGAATGTTTGTTTGCAAAATGTTTTTCGAATACACACTGTGTTTTCAAACAAAGCAATGTAACATCTATGCTAATGGGTATGTTTTCTTAGTGGGCTTGCCTCATGCCCTTCATAGAAGAGATGATTTTACATGCAACCAAGGAAAAATATAGAGGTATGATGAAATCCTAACCTCTATATTTCAACCAAGATCGGACATGGCAAGTAACTTCTTGGAATCTAAGTTCCAATGCACCACCTTGATAAACTCGCTCAATGGATAAATAGGCCACTACAAAACAAAGGTTCTAGTTCGGACTTTCCGTTCGTGGAGATTGACCCATACGGCAAGAGTCCCCTTTCGGATCCATCTTGTCGGAGCCAACCGCGTGATTATGGCGTTTAACCAAAACCCTCATTTATATCCCGGCTGGAAATACTCTTGGCTTTAGAGTGTTACCGGTTGAGTCGTCGCTTGGGTGAGTACTTTTCCCCCAAGGCAGGCCCTCTAAGATAAACAAAAGCAGCAAAGACACAATCTGTAACTCGATCGATCTTTGATGGCACAAAGAAAGAGATATGTACTTGAAAATGCCCCTACTCACACTCGCACAAGATGTTCAATTTTTTAAGCCCAAAATGAAGTGTTTTAAAGCAATAAAATGTATTTTGAGTGTTTCTCTTGCACCCTAGATCGCACGAAGCGCAAGGGGAGAGGATACGTACTCAAAAGACAATCACACAAATCAAACACTTGTTCATTTTATACCCTTCAAAGCAATTGTGAATTCGTTTTAAGCACCAAATGAAATATGAAGATTGCTTGTTCAATTTTTAACCCAAAACGAAATCTAGTAAGTGTGTCCTAAGGTTCGTTTTAAGTCCTTTGCAATGAAAATCAAATTGTTCGTTTTAGACCCAAACGAAAATTAGTCTCCTAAAACGAAAAGATAAACAACTTCGTGTAGTGTTGATCAAACACTTAAAGTGTTAAAAAACACATTGTGTTTTCAAACAAAAATCCTCCTCCTTTCGTTTTCGTTTGCTAGCCTTCTCCTTATTGATTTTTTTCGTTTTTCGCTCTTCCTTCATTTGTACCTTTTCGCCTTCGCTTTTCGTTGTACCTATAAAAACAAAAGTCAATTATGTGAGGATCAAAATATTAAACTTATTTTGATGACTATCTTTAAATGATAACATGACTTCAATTGAATAAATCAATTAATCACAAAGGATGAGTCATTTAAAAGCATCATTACAAACTTTGAATTTTAGCTATAGTCATAAAGATGAAGATTATTTATAATACAAAGCTAAAAATTCATATTAATGAATCCACCTCAAAAGAATAAACCTTTTCAAAAGTATTACCATCAATCACTTGCATCACAATGTTTTGATAAGTATATACATTATGGCACTTATTATAAACAAACCCATACTTGAATGCATAAATTGTACTTTATTACTAAATCCCTACAATTTGTCTTTGCAATGAATACAGAATGATCTCACAATGGGTAAACTAAATTTGAATCTCATACGAAATGAGCATAGCTAAGGACATCAACTTGAAGCTTAAATTGATCAGATAAAAGTGGTCAGTGGCATTTAATTCTATGGAAGGTACGCTGGCAGAGATTTTGGTTTAAAACAGGAGACTATATTTTCTGTTACTGTTGATGTTTGACAGAAAGAAAATGTTGTCAACCACGTTAAACACCAAAAATCATTCACTTTATGTATTTGTCCTATAAAATCAGCTTTTAGCGCTTAAAGCAAATGCATCTGCTAAATGTAAAGTTGCGTGGTAGGTGGAGATAAAACAAATCATCAGATAAAGCTGCATAGACGGTGTAAAACCAGCGACCAAATCATCAGATGTAACTTAATCAAAGAAGGATAACCAGACCATACACCTTGACGCCTTTTCCTGAAGTTAAGGAGTAACGACCCAAATGAATCATTGATGAAATATTTAATGCTTCTCAAGTTAAATGCATCCAATCAAATTTAAATGGTTCCTGCGCAGACACTGGTTAGTGATAGCAAACCAAATTAAATGCGCCAGACAAATGAGGAATAGGGATACTCAATATTTATTATGCCATCATATCTTTTGAAGGATTTGCTTTACACTAGAATATCAAACACCTGCGCCAATAAAGATTGTATCAGATTTTGTGAAAGCTGTAAAAAAAGATCAAATTTAGATGATTATAGCCAAACAGATTGACAGACGTAAAAGAGACCGAGAATAAGGGGAAAGTCGCCAAAGAAAACAAAGATCAATTTGTAGGTGAGAGGGGATAATGCTCTGGTCCGTGCTTCCCCATTTATCATGAATAGTCAACCACAAAAGTTAAGCTGGCAGCTTTATGGCGCGATGTAGAACACATTCACAGGTGACAACTTTATGGCGGGCTGAGAGCTTTATGGCGAGGAGGCCTCTTTCAACTCCCACGCATTGAACCCAAGGCAGTTGTATTTCTAGAAAAGGTTACTCTATTCCTCCTGCCTTGACATTATTCCCAGCTCAGCGTATTATGACAAATAGACTCCATGAATGGTTGAAATTCAGCACTCCAAGTTTACTCTGTCTTGGTTCAGATTCTTTCAAAGGGATCTTACAGATTTGAAAACACACATCCTTGCGACTGAGAGGCGTAGTTAAACATAGGCAGCTACTCGCCAATAGTTACTACTAATTCTGTTGTTAATAAGCAGTAAAGACAACAATCTTTAAATGTTCATATGCGCACAATGTCTCATTCATTTTACATTTTACAGGATTTATTTCATTGGATAAAAGGCAACAGATATTTGTCATTGGATAGAAAGCAGCAAGTATAACATGATTTCCTAACCACAGGTGCACATTATATGCCAAACAGAGCAAATGCTGGAAACGTTGGCCCAAAATGGTGGAAAAGCTTTTAGAGACTTCCGGACAAGAGCATAAGAGTTATGTTGAGGTACTCGACGTGCTGGGTCAAACAATACTGCATAGAGCAGCAAGTGGAGGCCACTAGGAAGTTGTTAAAGTGCTTCTGGAAAATGGAGCCCATCTATTAAAAGAACGTGATTGTGACGGTAAAACAACTCTGCATTTTGCAGCTCAAGCAGATGGTGAAGATACTACGAAAATAGCTAAGTTACTTTTGAACAATTGTGAATCGGACAAGCAGAAAAGCATAGTCAGAAACAGAGGAAATGGGGAGTTGGATGAAAACAAAACCCCCTTGCTCGATTCACCATAATGTGGAACCATATACAATGCGCGTGAACTGTTTAAAAGTTTAGGAGCATAAACAAAGCGCGTGGACTGCTGGACAAAACGCGTGGGCAGAAAGACAACACACAAAAATTCGTTTGAAGATATAAAAGAGACTGCCAATCTAGAAATTGATACATAAGATCCGCCAAAGGTCATACAATCCGCATTTTTCATAAACAAACATAAGACAGTGGTATTCGAACTACTTGTTTGTTGAATATCATCAAACTTTTCTTCACATCCCATGCCCTTTTGGCTATGTTGCCTTTTCTTTGCGAACTGCAAAATCTGTTCACGTGAGCCAGGTTAAGGAAACATTAGTGAATAAATAAAATGCCAGACTTGAACAACAACAGCGAGTAATATTAGCGTGAAAATGTTCGATGTAATTGTTGGGTGTAAAGTTGAACTCTCAACCTTTGCCAACATCAATCTACAGCCTCTAATCAAGCTTTGTCTTATGTCCAGAATTGATTGCAAACATTCATTTGTAAGAAAATTTCAAGTAAAGGCTGTGAGATGTATTGATTACCAGCATTGATTTGTTTGAGAGGCATAAGAAACTTTCAATCAAGAGGTTATTAATGGGTGAAAAGATAAATTCTGCAACTTCTGCCTGGCAACACGAGTTGACCGGAATGCATGAGACTACCAAAACAAAGTAGAAATATAGTCTCTTGAAATGACACGAACAGCCAACGAAAGACACAGAACTTTATCTGTTTGGCAAGACGCTTCAGCAAGGATTGGAACTGTGGGATATGATCAAGTGGTGGGAAATGACACCGATATGATAGGCAATGCAAATCACATACACAAACAATGTATGAGAGAGTATCAGTAAAAATTATAATCTGCATAAAAATCACCAGTAAAAGGGAACATTCATGTGTAAATGTAACAAATATACACAATCAATCGATGTCAAACTAGATTATCGTAATGCACAACACAATAGTAAATGATAAATGCCAATTGCAACAAATGTCTAGCATGAATCACAAAAGAAATGCCCTCCTTCTAGCGCCAAATGTAGGCATCCATTAAAATCTGCAAAAAACTAAACTCATATAGGGGTTAGTACTTCACAAATTTAACAAAATCTGCAAACACTAATCTCAAACCAAGGTTAGTATCAACAAATCCTTCAAGAACACTCCTATGGAATACCTTGCAAAGTGCTTAAAACATGTAACAAAAGGATGAAAGAAAGCTACAAGCATCATGAAAGCAATCACAAATTACCTATTCCATAGTTGGATTGGTGTCACATGTGCTAGTGACCCTTTCCCAATCCTTGATCAAAGCTCAAAATGATAAAATGCCAATGGAGATGATGGAGTGGAATGATGAACAAGATCAAATCTCAAATGAAGAGAGTAACCTTGCATGAAATTGTGAAGGATTGTGGAGGATTTGCTCAATGTTGAAGCCTCTATTTGAAGATTTTCAAAATGCCAAGTGTTGAAGAGGGACCAATGTGGGATCAAAAAGAAGCCAATGAGTTGAGGACACTTGTCATCATGTGATTAGTTGATGTATATGCAAGATTTGGGAAGAGTGCCCAAGAGGGGGAATTTTTGAATTCAAATTTGCAATAAATTTTGAGAGGGGGACAAGAAAGAAGAGCAATAAATGCCTTGTTTGACTTGTCATGTTGAAAAATGAGGTTTTAATAAATCAATAAAATTGATTTATTGTGCAAGTGGCTAGGTCTAGATAATGCAAGTGGGATGTGATTAGTATTAGATTAGGATTAGATGATGATCATGCTGATTTAATGTTGATTAGGTGAGTTGACATTTTGGACTTTGATAATTGATTTATTTAAATCAAAAAATGATGGAATATGATTTAGAATTTGATTTAAATGAAGTCTTGATTTATTTAATTAAGTGAATGATACAAGATGAAGGTTGAATGATAAGGTTTATTTGATAAATGAAAATGCACTTGATTAATTGATGAATGGTCCTAATGCGACATCTAATTTGACTGAATCCGATCAAATGCATAATGTGAATTTTGCATGTCTACATTTTTCCCCTCTTTGAAGCAATGTACTTGTTGCGTTGATTCAAAGAATAAACCTGCCGCGATTGAAATTTAAAAATTTCATGATTTTTCGGATGCCCCAGCAGAAAGAAGTACACTGGTACATTGCCCCCTCGAGAGATCGAGCGAAAAGATTCGATTTGAGGGTCGATCTCGCGATAAAGAGGTTCAAAATGGGTGGTTATGGACGACGATGCAAATGAGATTTCAAGATGCTTAGAATAACAAATCTATATTATTCTAAACAACTTAAATGATGATATGATATGAGATGGATGAGATGGATGATGTGAATGATGTGATATGCTGTGATTATGCAATGGATGATTTATGCAGATGCTTAGACTAACAGATCTATATTATGATGATGATATGCATTGCATGTGAAATGATCGATGTTTCCTATTTCAATCTCAAAAATTAAACACAGATTTACTTCACCGGCAACATCTCTGCTTCATGTCAATACTCCTTTTGTCTTGTCTCCAATGATCTAATTTTTTGAATAATTCTTCTACACATATCTAGGTGTCTTAGGGCGCACCACCAGAGCTTCTTCTTTTTATTCTTCTTCATTATGCTTGTCCTACTCATCCTTTTCATGTTCTTCCACAACTTCTTCAATCCTTACACAATCAAATCCATCATATACATATCCATCAACATCAATTGAATTCTTCATTGCTTCATCAACCTTAACATTTGTGCTTTTTACAATATTCCTTAGTCCTTTATTGAAACATCTATAAGCCTTGACTCTAGTACAATATCCAAGAAAAATTCCTTCATCACTTCTTGCATCAAACTTTCCTAAATTTTCTCCATCCCTTCTGATATAACATTTACTTCCAAATACCTTGAAATACTTAACAATAGGAATTCTTCCACACCATAGCTCATAGAGGGTCTTTGTATTGTTTTCTCTTGCTTGAACTCAATTGAATACATAAATAATAGTGTGAATAGCTTCTCTCCAATAAAATTTCGGTAGACCTGCCTCGGTAATAATTGATCTAGCAACCTCTTGAATTGTTATGTTCTTCCTTTCAACAAGTCCATTTTGCTAAGGATTTCTCATAGTACTGTCATTTTATTCCATGCACTTCACAAAAAATATTAAACTAATGGGAAGTGAATTCACCACCTCTGTCAGACCTTAAGCATTTTATCATCAAATTTACTTCATTTTCAACCATAGCTTTGAATGTCTTAAATCTATCTAATGCATCTGATTCCTCTCTAAGAAATGTAACCCGTGTATATCTAAAATAAACATCAATCAAAACCATAAAGTACCTTTCACCTTGTAGAGTTCTCACTCTTGTAGGACCACAGAGGTCTATATGAATTAAATCCAATAGTCCAATAGTAGATTGTTCCTTTGATCTATAATGGTTTCTTGCTTTCTTTCCAAATTGACAATGCCTCATGGTATTGGGTTGGTCTTTATATTGATCACTCCTTCAATATCAAGCTCAGACTCCTCTGGATCTGCTTCATCAATGATTTGTGATGCAAATATGTTGAAACTTGTGATGAATTCAAGGATATGCTTGTCATAATTAAATATTTGAAAGTGAGTCACATTGTTGGGCATTTACAAAGTAGAAGTGAGATCTACAGTGAATTTCTTTAAATCAGTTAAGGACAAAGGTTGGATGGTACTAGATTCCTGGGCCAATGCATCAATGGTCTAATTCTTACTATGTGGGATCAGTTGAATATTGAATGCATCCAACCCTTCTATAATATCTCATACCTTGTGTCTATACCTTGCTAACCTTCTATCATGACAGGAGTACAATTTTCTAACTTATTTCACAACTAGCTCAGAATCACCAAAGACTTGCAACATTTTGACCTTCTTCCTCAAATCCATTAGGATTCCATGAACTAACGCTTCATATTTCACTACATTATTAGTGCAGTAGAATTGTAATCTATGAGTAGAAAAATGTGTCTTACCTATGGGGTTGATGAGCTCGAAGCCTGCTCCTACTCGCTTAGATTTAGATCCATCAAAGCATAGCATCCAAAACTTAGAGGGGCCTTTGACTTTGGGACTAGTTGAGCATACTTCCTTTCTTGGTTGTGCATCCAAACCTTATGTATGCTTGGGTGGCTAAGTAGATCTGTGTCGGTATTGATTTTGATGTCTCTCTTGAGGGTTCCCTTTCAGAATAACATGTCCCTTAATATGATCCACCACACTTTGGCACAAAAAAACATTCAAACTCAGAATGATTTGGGTCATGCACCTTGCACTAGCTGGGTAGCAACAATTCTTTGAAGTCCATATTGGTTCCTAGGCTGAGTTGGTCTTGTACACATTTCTGCATAAACTCTTGGAAACCATCCAACAATCCAAGGTGTTTGTCATATTGGAGTTCTTCATCATCAGATTCAACCGGGACTTCCATGCTATTTGGGAGGGACGTCGCATAACTTGAGGACCTCCTCTACACTTTCTCTGTCATCCTGATAAGCAATATAGTAATTTCCCAATTCTACTTCTGTAAACAACACCTCATTTGTATTGTTATACTTAGTAATCATGAACTTCATCCTAGGCTCTCTATCAATGCGAATTTGATTAGATAGTCCCTTCCAAGGAAGCCACAAGTGGGAATAGTCTAAAGTAGCGTAACCATTTAAGCTCAAGTGAAATCCCTTCCTAGTATGATGTCGTAGGTATCAGGAATATCAACAACTTGAATATCTATAACTTGTTGGACTCTTGGATCCACTACAATCTGCATGGGAATTATTTTCAATTCCCCCACTATGTTTCCCTTTGTCTTATCCAACTAAGTTACATTCTATTAGGAGGGGGTAGGAGTTATTCCTAGTGCTTTGCATATTTCCAATGGCATGACATTGGCAGAGGCTCCTGAATCAAGCAATCAGTTGTGCATATTCTTGCCAAATATTTTATTGTTGTCAAGAAGGGAGGAGTCTCTAATTTCCCTTGAATGAACCTATTGATACGTCAGCCTGAGCTACCTGATCCTTGTCTTTATTATTTTTTGTATCCCTAGGTTTTACTTGATTATGCTCTTTAGTTGGTTGTTTGTTTACTTGTTGATCCGAGGGTTGATAAGGTTTCTTTCCAAAGATTTCCCTAATCACAGGCTCACTGTTTGAGGTATCAGATGAAACCTTCTCCGCAGGTACCTCCAGAGTTGGTTTTGATGGGGAGGTTCCATTTAGTGACCTAAAAAAATCATTTCTAATAGTCGGTGCCCTTAATAATTCAAATGTTGACAAACTCACTTTGACTTTCTTCAATTCATTTGCCACATATTCTCCCATTTGGTCAACTTCTACTTCAAAAAAATTGCTATGGGAAGAACTAGTGGATTGATCTTGAGTTTTATTTGGCTACCTAATTCTATTGAAGTATTGAGTAGGCACATGGGGATAAGTGGGATTGTTGTTGGCATTAGGATCAGGAAAAGTATTGAAGTTGATGGGAGGAGTGGAGGTAGTAAAAGGAACACCGGCTTGTCTATTCCTTAAGTTGTATGGGGTTTCTCTTTGATGGAACATTCGAACCTCATCTTTACATGGCTCTTCCTCATCTATGGGACCATTATCTATTGAATCAAAGAGCTGAGATAGAGAGCTATCATTACTTACCTTTTCTGCTTCTTCATCTTTGGAAATGACCTCCTTCTTGGGCATGTTTCTTTCACTCTACGGGAAAGGAGCTTCATCGACCACCAGCACCGAGGAATTTTATGGATCCAAAGGAACCAAGTCCCTATAGCTCAATCCATCAGCAACATTTTGGACTTCTACTTGAAAAATTTCTGCAACGGTTTGGAACTTCGAGCAATCCAACTTAGAATGCATGTTTGTCATGTGGATTTGACACCATCCTAACAAGGTAGTCTCAACTAAATAAATTCCACTTGTGGACTTGTCAGCACTACCTAGCTAATCAAGAGGTGTGGGAATTCCCTCTGTTGTTTGGCCTAGTATTCCATGTTCTATTTTGTCTTTGTGAGGGCCTTCTTTCAAAGTTATCCCCTAAATTCATACCTCTTTCATAATTTTATCCAAAAGATGCACCAGAATTGTGATTGTCTCAATTGAGGTTGGCGTGGATGCTCCTTTGAGAGGCTTGCAACTAGTTGTTTTGATTCCTCAAATGTGTCATCTCAGTGGACAACTTCTTGACTAGTTTAGTCAGCTCATCAATCTGATCCTTCTCTGCATTATTATGTTGTAGTACTGAATTCTGAAAGAATACGGGTTACGTCATAGGTGTTTTCTACTGAGCAGTTGGGAACTCGAATCCTTGCAAGTATGAGGGAACTTGAGGCTATTGAGTATAATCTTATTGCTATGAAGGCTACAAGTAATGTGGCACTGAAGGTGCTTGATTCAATGGCTTCCTCGGATGTGGCACTATTGGCAGTTGAGGGACATGGTTCAACATAGAAGTATATTGAGTTAAGGCATGGGTAAGCCCCTGGATTTGAGTTGGATTAGCAGTTGGCCCCAAAGAGGGTAGCAAACCTACAATATTTTCCCCAAGTTTGTGCTTACTTTGACTACTTTTGTGTATGCATCCACCAAACTAGTAGGCGACGGGTGCATCCTTTTTACCAAAGCGGATGTAAGATTATCTAAGGAAGCATAATACACCAGTCTAGTTGAGGAATCATCAACCACAAAAGGTGGTTGCAGCTTCATGAAAATTCTATGAAATCAATCATTGAATGAGCTAATAGGCTCATTGACTTCTCTTCTAGCAGACATGAATTGTTGATATAACTATGTGGGGAAGATGGGAAGTTTGAATTTCTATAAATAGGTGCTCTTCATTGTGATCCCAAGAAGTAATGGATCCAGTTGGTAGATGGATGTACCAATAGAAACCCTCATCCCCCAATGAGTAAGGGAAGAGCCTGCAAGCCATGTATTCACGTTCAATTTGCATATCCTTCAATGTTGTTTGGAAGATCTTGATGTGTTCTTTTGTTGTCCTTTGCAGATCATGTGGTTGGAACTTGTTGTAGAAGCCTTCCAGAATCTTGGGCATGTCATGGTAGTCATTGAAGGAAAATGGGGATGGGTTATTTCCCATCCAAGCAATTGTGGGAAGCGAAGGTTGCAATTGTTGTGCTACAGTAACTTGGGGTTGAAATGGGGTAGTGGCTAGGACAACACCTTGGAAGTGAAGAGTAGGGGTGAGGACATCACCTTGGATGTGGGAAGTGAAAGGGGAAATTTTTTTTTGGAGTGATAGGAGGATGGAAGTGTTGTTGGGAGTGAAAGGGAGGAAGGAGATGGAGGAGATAGAGGTCAAATGGGAGGGGTTGAAGCTGATGCTTCCCCTTTCTTGGCTCTCCTAGCCTTAGTAGGGGTCTTTAACTCTTGGAATTCTCCCTTGTCTGGTGTGGATCTAAGAATTCTATGAAACCTTTGAGGGAAGAAGGACCCAATTTGATCTATCTTAGCTTGGAAGCCCTCCTTCTAGTGTCAGTTCTATTGATGGGTGTTTTGCACCTTCTCAACACAGACAACACACAAGTATGTTATCTCTCTGAATGGTAATTTCTACAACTAAGTTTTAGAAATCACCCCAAGGTCTCTCGAATGTCAGGTCATGACAATGCTTGGAATGGTTCAATTGGTTGATGTGATTTGTTGGTAATCACAAGGAGGCCTTTATAGTTATTAAGCATGGAGGGAATTGGGTCTAGAAAAGGATTTTTGTAAATTTTGGAAATGAGGGACAACTGCTACAAGTTCAAGACATCAATATAAAACTCCTCCTTTTCCATCAGATTTGGCTTTATTGTGATGCTAGAACTTTGTATTGACTTTATATTTTAAAGAAAGGTCAAAAGGAAAAAGGGTTAGATGTTTTCTAGACCTGCAACTAATGTTGAACAGTAACAATGGAGGATGCTACAATGGATAGACTTCCTAAAACAAAGTTCCACCATTAAAGAATAGCATGAACTAACAACTAAAATCAACTTAAAACTAGAACAAAAAAGCTAAAATTCAATGTTTGGATATTGAACCATAGATACATGGAGAAGAAAACATAAGAAACCATCGAAACAATTATTTTCTCATTAATTTTCTATAGCATTTTTTTGCACAACTACTCATCTCTCTCTTTGAAAATGAGATGATGCCCCTATTTATAGTTTTCCAAAAGCAAAATGAATGGAAAAGATTCATTTACATTGTGTGGTTCAGATTAATTTTACATTATGGTTTCACCTACCCCCAAATATATGACAATATAAAATAGACTTTTTGTCTTTTTCCTTATTTTTTCTTGTATCGCATTTTGTCATGTAGTGATTTCCAGCCTTTTATGCTCATTTCGGCAGGTATTCTTCAAAAATGACTAGATTTATAGCTTCCTTCCACTTTGTTGGATACTCCAAAAAATTTCCAATCATGGAGAGAAATTTGTTTTTCTCTGAGAGCTCAAATTTGAGGATTTGAAAGAACATCCTCTTAACTCTCTCAATAATTTCCTTCTGATTCTCAGCAAAATTTGATGTTGCTTCAGTAATCTTCTATGTCCAAATGAAATCCCTCGTAGCAAAATCCATAAAATTTGGTGACAGTGTGTCACCAACTCCTTGCTCCATTTTCTTGTGGAACAAAGGCTTGACTCTCTCTTGATCCAATTCTAGGGTAGGTACCTCAAAATCAGTCATCAATTTCAAATATTTTGCACTATCCACTCGGTGCTCGACAACCCATTCATGATCAAGCTCCAAACCATGCAATTCCTTCTCCAAAACTTCCTTTTGGTAATCAAAAATCATTAGCTAGGTCTTAACTAGCCAATGATCCTCCTTTGGTAGCTCTAACTCCTTTTCTGAGGTTTCTCGAGGAAGCTTTAAGATGCTCTCCATCTTGGGATGTGTGACCTTGTATAGCTTTGGGAACTCCTTACAGGTATTCATCATGTCTTCTATGTCCTTCTACAAGCTTTGGTACCTATTTTACATTGAGACTGCATGGTTGATGCTTGTATCACCATTTGATACCACCTTGTTGAACCACTCAATTATGGACTTGGTCAAGCTCTTTCTTTTCTCCACTTTTCTTATATCTTCTTTGGACAAGAGGGTGGGCGTTGATGATTCTGCTAGATTTTCTTCCTCTGTCGATGTTCATTGTTGAATGTAGGTGATGAGATCTGCCACTTGTTCTTTCAACTTTTCCTTGGTGGACTGGTCTTTATTCATTTGTTGAATGATGGTGGAGACTACCACTTGAAACTCATCTATCTTCTACTTGTGGGTTGTTGGGCCCAGGTTAATCATAGATATTTGGTATTGCTGCCCTTCTATGGTTCTTGTACCTCCATCGACTACTGGAGTGGCAACCTTTAGTGTTTAGGACCTAGAAGCATCCACTATGATGTCAGAATGGATCTTGGGCTTCTTCTCCTTGTGAGTTGTCATTTGAGCTCTAGCTAGTATCACCTCTAGCCTCACCCTTGGGTCAGCGACTATTAGAGCCTTCTTCTTCAACTGTTGTTCCAGCTAGTTAGGAACCTCTATTTGTCCCTTAGGGGATTCATGATCACCTTCATCTTCTTGTTCTTTTTGTGGTTGATCTTCTTTATTACCAAGAGCTTTGTTCTCATGTTTTTCTTCCTCACTTGGTTCCTTTTTTGACTTGGTTCTTCCTGTATGTGGCTCGATGAAGGTGACATTTTCTTCAATGATGTTTTCTTCTTGGGATGCCCTTTACTCTTCATGTGCCATCTTGGCACTGTGATTAGGCTCAGATCTCTTTTGTTGGGAAGCTTTCTTCTCTTCTTTATCTTTCTCTGAAGGTACTTCCTCTTCTTGTGTTAGGCCCTTATCTTGGCCAATCAGTGGAGGCTCCTCAAGTATTTCTACATCTGGATCTATGTCTACCTTCTTTTTTTTAGAGTGGTGCTCCTCTGGGCGTATCTCTTCTCCCTACTCCTGATTTGATGTTTCTATCACATAATGCTCGTTGAGAGTCTTGACATCTTCTCTTGAAGTTTGTGACCTTTCCTCATCAGAAGCCACTTTATCCAAGTTTATATTTATCCTTCCTTGTAGATGCTCAAAGTAATCATTTCAATCAGAATATTTGGGCTCTTTAGATGTGTCTTGTGCGCCTTCCTTATGTTGCTTTGCATGAAGCCTTTCAACCTCTTCTGAGATCTACATTGTGGCCTCCATTTTTGGTAGCTTGGTAGGTGGTGGTGGAAGAGGTAGGGCAGTAGCAATATGAGACATTAGAGCTTGGACCTTGGGGTCAAGGACTACCCCAGAGAGTTCAAGAGATACATTTTACATATATGTCGCAAAAGCTTGTGACAAGATGGGAAATGGCATAGAAACTGACATCATGGATGGTGGTAGAGTAGAGAATGCAGGAAATGGAGGTGGGAGCGAGGAAAAGGATAGGAGGGAAGTAGTAGAAGAGGAAGATTCCAATACCATAACTAGAGTAGTTGGCGAGGTGGAGGTGAGGTACACTGATATTTCCATGATGGGTGGGGATGCAAGGGAAAAAGCTTGAGAAATGGAAGGTGGAGTGGTGATGGTGGTAACAATGGGAGCAGAAGTGGTAGGTGGTGAGCGTGGTTGCTTGGTTTCTTCTTCCTATTCATATTTTTCCTCTTCCTAAATGGTACACGTTTCAAGCACGAACGTCCCCAATCTCTTTAACCTTTTAGATGATTGTCCCTCTGTTGACTTCCTAGAGTACACCTTCTATTTGGGCTTACACTTGGGTGCATCCTTCCTTTTATTAGACCTTGTGACTGGTGGGGAATTGGGAGCTTCTCCTGATGAGCCAACAGCTCTACCATTTTTTAGTTTCACTTTCAAGCTCATCGTAAGTCACTTCTATATGCTGCTCTTGGAGTTGAGCTATTTGCGTATCCACCCACTATCTTGTTTTGTTTTCAATGGGTTAGGTTAGTATATCAAGGTCGATGACCTCCTCTTCATTCCAATCTATAATTGGCAGGGGTATATTGGCCAGTGCATGGTACCTATCATCTACAATGTCATCATATTCAACAATTTGATCTAGCACTGAGAATAGGTTGATTGACTTCACAAACTAGTCATCCATTCTCATGTAGTACCACATTTGCACCTCTTTGTCATTATTGGAGTTGGCCCAAAAATCTTCAATGTGAGGTTGGTTGGAATATTGTTTCCCAACCAATTTTTTCAATTTTCTATGAGGGTCCACTCTTCCTCGGTCCATGTGGAGGTCCAAGTTATACTTCACCAATTCCTTTTCTGAATATTTAGCACATTAGGTAGCAAGGTAGGAGTACATTCCTTTCCTGAAGGTTACAAAATACAGAATCCCAGCTCGGTACTTATCACTCAGCAATGTGTGGGCTATCAACAACTATCGAGAAACCTCCAGCAAAATGATGTGGTCATTAAGGTAGTGTGGTAACTGATAGGGTTTCCTTGAGAACCCTTCTACTCTAATGTAGGTAAAATTTTGGAACTAAATCAATAGATACCCAATTCCCTTTATGAAGGCCTTCACATTGTGTGATACCCTTCCCTCAAAATCCCCTCCTAGGAGTCTGATTATGTGCATATGATGAAGGCATCATTCACTTCTTCTTCTTTTTTAAGTTCTTGTATTACAACTAGGGATAGCAGTCATAGACTTTGAGCTCTCCCTTCTTAGTCCCTAGTGTTCTGACACAGAAGAGTTCTTTATATGGGAATTTCTCCACAAGGAGATAGACTAGATAAGATGCCATGTAGAATTGGGAGGTTTTCTTTCCAATCACTAGCTAGTTGTGCAAGTTATCACTGATCATCGTTGCCCAGTGGAACTTGGCCTCACCTTAGATAATCTCCTCAATGAAGTAGAACATCCATTCTTTGAAGAAGGTATCAATTGGTAGGCCCATTACCCTGCTTAGGAGAGTAACCAAATCATGGTACTCCTCGATGAAGTCACTTCTAAATAGCTTTTGAGGAACCTTGTTGGCATTGCCCCTCTTGGACTTTAACCAATGTTGGTTGATTGTCCTTCTGCATGTGAGAGGGTCTTGTTTCCACATTCTTTTGTCAAATTCCTTTTCTACCTCTTCCATCTTATCAAATATGGGGATGTTGAATGTTCAGCCAATAGACTTGGCAGATAGGTTTGCCAATACTCTCCCATCCTTGTCAATGATTTTCCTATTGGAGTGATAACACTTCTGGTAGGCCATGACCAATTTTGAAGCTACAAGAGCAAGAGGGAAACCATCTGCTTTGCAAGACCACTTGCTTTAATATTTTGTGCATACTCTATGGTCGGGTTGACCATCACCCTCTACTTGAACTCATCAATATTTATGTGTCTAAGGTCTATGTCTAAGACCATGTACTAGGTGGAGATGAGCTTGGAGGTGCATTCCACCCCATGGAACTAGTATTTATCCACCTTCTCAATGGACTTCCCTGATGATCCCTTAGCATGTTCCATAAATTTTGCACACATGGAGTGCAATAAGTGATTTTACATATAACGAGGAAAACATCAGTTAAATCCTACAATTCCAAGGTTAGATCCATTCATACATCTTTAAAAGATCATAATATTCATCATCAATCACCTTTTGGAGTTCATTTGGACCATTTTGTACAAGTGTGGGCTCAGGGGTGTGGGTTTCCCCTAGGTAGAAGCCGTTTGGAGCAACCAAGAGCAGGACAATGTTGGGGCAGTGGAGTTCCACAAATAGCAGTCGTAGGGAAACTTTCACATGGTTCATTTGGTGAGAAAACTCCTTATGAAATGATTAAGCACATGTGAAAATAGGTCACAAGGTACTTGGAATCATTAGATTAGGCCTTGATGCTTCTGCGGGTTAGGAGGATACAAGCGCCATGGGGTGGAAAGCCCTTAAATTCTAGTTGTTAAGTAGCGGCGTTTAGGAGATGACGACTTGCACATAGAGTTCTGCATTGCAGGATTTCTAGATACTTTGGATGTCATGAATTATGGCTTCAAATCCATCCTTTGAAATTGGTCTCGTGAGCGTGGAAGTCAACTGTCGGGCCATTGCTAAGTTCTCTCCATAAGGAATGGCCATAAGGGAATAGCAGTCTGTAGCCAACTATCTACATAGCCAGGCCCGCAAACAACACCCAAACTTAGGTTTTCATTTTTGGAAGACTTTGGAATTGGGTGAAGTGAAAACCATCCAGCAGATTCTACAATGTGGGAGGACGCGGGCATTCGGCCCTTAGATAGCGGCATTGGGTGAATGGACCTCTGACAATGTCTGCCTATACAGGTTTGCTTGAATTTTGATTTTGACTTGGTGTTTTGCTCGAAAGGCTTTGAAGTCGAGAGGGAAAGCGAGAGTGCAGAGTCCATAGTGTGAGATGGCACTACAACTCTGCCACTAAACAACGGTGGCCGAGTGACGACGATCCACATGAAGAGGCCCATGGAGTGGTCAAGACTTAGCAAATTTTAGCAAGTTTTGTGTTCAATCTCCTAGTGGCGACAATGGAGGTGGATCCCCTAGTGTAGGATAACGTTAAGGTTTGGCCACTAATGGAGCAGCAATGGGATGGGGGCCACCTACAGACAAAACCCCGCATGGGATCATAGACTTAACTTTTTTCTTCAATATTTTAAGCATTGATAAGGATGGGGAGCGATGGTGTCGGCCGTAGTGGATTCCTCGCCACACGACGAATAGCCATAGTGGAACGGGATTTTTCATGAGCACATTCACATGATTTCAACCGACACTAATGTTTTGAATGCTAGGGGGAAAATTGAAAGCATGGGGCCAAAGCTTGAGAGGGTCTGATGGAATTTCCTAGAGAAGTAGGGTTTGATGTTTAAGGGTTTTCAATATTTACGCAACCCTAATTGTGAGAGAAATGCTTCAAATACTTGAAACATAATGGGCTTACCTGGAAATCACACAAAAATATAATGAAACTTTCTCTCAAATTCACTGTAGGATCTCATGCAGGAGGAAGCTCCTTGTTCTCCTTTTAAAATTTCAAGTTGTTGGGGTGAAAATGATAGGTTCGACACTTCTATTTGTAGGAAATTTATCCATTAATGAGCATATTTATTGTAGGTACATTGGCAGCTCAGTTGGTGGGGTTGCGGAAACTCGAGTTGGCATGGCCATTTCGTGAAGACCCAGGGGGCTAAATTTGATGTGGAGTCTGCCATGCGAGCAGACACCAAGAATTATCCACCACTTAGTGGTAGAGAGATAGCAACATTTTGTAAAGGGAAGACCTACAAATACGGGTCTAGAAAGCTTGGAAAACGCAGTGGCGAAAGGCCCAAGGAAACCTGCAGGGCCAAATCCACTAAGGAAAATGACTTAGCAAATTTTAGGGTAGGTGATTTTGGTCAAGTGAAACTTGATGACTTTACTATGTGTGACCAACTTAAGCTCATAAATAGGGGCACACAAAACAAGGAAAAAGTGAAAACAACCCAACAAAAAGGGAAAAAGGAAAGAGGGGATCACTGATTTAAACTGGGTGTGTATGCTATAGGCACAAAAAATGGAAACTATGTTGGGAGAACGCTCCCAAGTGTTCCAAGGGTAGGGATTCATCTAGAACCCAGAATCTCTGGTTTCGCATATGATAATTTGATTTCCCCAAATGAACTAACGACTTAAATGAGGATGAAATCCTTGGTTGAATCAAATCACAAAATATCTTAGAAGTGTGTGCAGTGAGTTTATTCCCCTCCCTTAGAGACCATAGAGGACAACCGCCAATTAGCTGAGATAAGCTACATAGGCTATCTAATCCCAAAAGTAACTTGGACATTGCTCCACTACCATTCAGGCGTCCATAGCCCCGACGAAGTTGTTGCTGTGACGCAGTGAACATTGGTCTATTTCCAGTCGGCCATCCATAGCCCTGATAGAGTTGCTCACACACCCACACAGTTGCTTACTTTAAACATTTTCTTTTCTATTTTCTTTTCTTTTCTTTTCATATTTTCTTTTGATACTCTTTTGCTCAACTACATAAGCATTGAAGCTTATCGTGGGTTTGGAATTCATAGTGGGCACTGGAGTAGACTTAAGATTTTTCACTTGTCGAAGCCTCATAATTACTATCATGTAGCTCATTGAGAGAATTTAAGATATATATTATGTGTAATCTGAGATAAGTGTGAAGGGATTCAAACAAGGGTTTTGTCCTAGGTCAAGTTAGAGTTCAAGTAAGGAAACCTACCTCCTAGTAGTGGACAGACACTCATAGTAACTGATGAAGACTTATCGAAGGAAAAAATGGGAGTCGGCAGCAAAGTAGGCCCTTTAATGAGCCTAGCACAGCCACCACATCAAGATTGGACAACACCCTTAGAAAAACAAAAGTTGGGAAAGTGAGCAAAGGCGAAGCAAAAGAAAAAACAACAAATAAAAGAACCTCCTCTAACTATATACAACTATATACAAAGGGGTGAGCTTGGAAAACTTAAGCAAGGAAATAATGCTTGAGGTATTTATCGTTGATAGGAAATGAGACATCCTCTCTGGTGAGGGTCTTAAGGAGAAAGGCATTATCTCCCAAAATCTCAGAAATCTAAAAGGGGCCAAGCCATAGCTTGTTGAATTTATCATGTGTCCCCCTTTCTTTTCATGGGCCTTGTCCCAACATAGGACCAAATTTGATATCCTAAAGGCTTTACTTTGGTTCAATGATTGAACCATCTCTTTACTATGCCCTAATTTTTGCAAAAAATTTCTATTGCTTGGTCGTGGACTTCTTCCAAATGAAGAAGCTCAACTAGGCGAGCTTCACGGCATTCTCTCTCCTCATAGTATGTATTGAGGAATTGGAGTGTGGCGATCTTGAGGTGGACTAGTAAAATAGGCTCTAGACCATAAACAAGGTCAAATGGTGAATTTCCCAAGGAAGCTTTATGACAAGTGTGATCTTCCCAAAGAGAAAAATGCAACTAGGTGTGCCAGTATGTTGGGTTCTTGTCAAGCAGTTTACATATGATGATCAACAAGTTTTTGTTCATGGATTTGGCTAAGTCATTTCCTTGGGGATAATAGTTAGATGAGAGCTTAAGTACAATCTTGCAATCGAAGGCCCAACTAGCGAAGTTGAGGGATGCAAATGAGAGACCATTGTCACAAACCAAAGAAAATGGGAAACCAAAGCAATTTAAAATAAAAATTTCTAAAAAATTAATAAAGTTACTTTAGTTGTACATTGCCTACATGCAATTTCCTTAGTCCATCTAGTACAATAATCAAAAGTAGTCAGAATATACATGTGGCTTGCAGAGGATGGTGGGTTTATCGGACCAATGAAGTCGAATCCCCATTGAGAAAAAGGCCTTACCTCCACAACTGGCTACAGTGGGGCAGCAACATTCCTTTCCTTGGTGGCAAAGGTCTAACAAATGTGATAGGATATGATGTGATTGTGTTCATCTTTAAAAAGCATCAGCCATTAGTATCCTACTTGTAGGATCTAATAAGTTGTTGAGGGGTTGGACCCGTGAGCAGTACCAAACTTGTCATGAAATTGTTTTAGCACTTCAACTACTTATTTTCCCAAGCATCTAATATCAACCCCTTCATGGTTCTTCTTGTACAATATAGCTCCCTGTAGCATGTAGCTGCTACTTTTCAATCTCAAAGCCTATTTTTGTACTCCTTGTAGTCGAGGTGGGCACTTATTGTTAAACACATAGTAAACAATGTCATCATACTATTCTCTTGGAGATACGTCCTCCAAGTGATATTGTTGCACTGTGGGCTCTGACTCAATTTTTTCTATGGTGCGAGTGAGGGCTTTTCCATGGACTAGCTTCATGGGTTGAATCTCCATGTCATATTCTTGTAGCAGCGTGACCCATTTTTCCCTTCTTTCCCCTAACTCATTTCTGATGAAATTGATTTTCTCGAAAAAAAGACTTCATTTCTTTTTTGCTACCTGGAGGTTGAATTTTCAATATGGCATGTATGCAATCCAGATCTATGGAGATCCCATTCTCTAAGATTACATGTCCTAGCAGCTTTCCTTTAGTCACCCCGAAAATGCATTTCTTCGGGTTTAGTGAGATACCAAACTCTCTGAATTTTTGGAATACTTTGCATAAGTCAGAGATGTGGTCTCCTCTTCTCTTTGATAATATAGTGAGGTAACCCATGTATATGATGATGCATTTTTTGATGAGATCCTTAAAGTCTATGTCCATAGCATGTTGAAACATGGTGCCTACATTGATTAGTCTGAATGTCATCCTTCTATATGCAAATGTTCCCCATTTTGTGGTGAACATCCTCTTATTTCTATCTTCATACTCCACCATCACCTAGTAGTATCCTGAGTAGCCATCAAGAAATGACATCATCTAGGACCCATTTATAATTTGTAATACCTCATCCAATGAGGGCACTAGATAGTTTTCTTTCTCAGAAGCTCTATTTAGGTTTCAAAAATCCATGCACAATCTGATTTTCCCATTCTTCTTTCTGACCAGAACTAAATTCGCCACCCATATAGAGTGCCTAAGAGGAAAGATGATTCTTACTAAAAGTATCTTCTATAATTCCTTGAAGATAATAGGTTCCAACAATGCATTAATTTGGTTTTGACGCTACCAATAGGGTCATACATCTAGCTTAAGAGGAATGGTATGAGTAATAATTGACGTATCATATGTTTTAAGGTCTTCATACCCCTAAGCAATCACATCATGAAAAGTGTGCAAGGCATCAACAATTGCTTTTCTTTCCTCGGAGGTGCATACCTTACCAATGAAAACATTTTTGACTTCTTCAGTCCTACCCATGTTGTGAGCATCACATTGATTATCTATTGATTCCTTTTTGGTCTACTGATCTTAATCCCTATGTTGCCAAAAAGTGTATACCTTGCTTGAAATGGGAACAATTGATAATAAATTGGACTTAATGAGGCCTTGATTTGGTGTTGTGAGGCATTTTATGCATCCACATTAGGTCTTGGGTCCTTGCAAATTGAATAAAATACATTTATTGATGTCTTGCAAGAGTGTTGTAAGGTGTTGTAACACATCTTCACACTTTTATAGGAACATAATGTTATAATTCACCTAAATAACCCTACCAAGACCTATTTCAAAGTGTTGTAAAGTCTTGTAACAAACTTTCACACTTTCCTAGGCTTGTCATCAATATTTACACCTTTTTTATGTTGGCAACACAAGGGTAGACAACTAAGAGGGGGGTGAATCAGTTGTCACAAAAATTCACAACTTATTAACTTTATTAACCTAATTCTCAGATATGATTATTAACCATGAAATCATAAATCATCAACACATCAGAAACACACATAACACCTAGATTTTTTATGTGGAAACCTTGTTAGGGGAAAAGCCACGGTGGAGGTCAGTCCACAAAATTATACCCTATTAAAAGTATAAAGAATGAAATTGGGAATGCAAATGCATTTAGACACACTTCCTAGAGCTCACTGCTCAATTACAACAAGGCTTACTAACCAAAGGAAGACACACTTTCTTACAAAAAGATTCAAATTACATCTACAGGGATTTGAATTGATAAAATAGCATCTGCTAATGCCTGATTACAGTTTCGATTAAGAACATGAACACTTCTTCACTCTTCTTCACTCTTCTTCACACTATGCTCTACCTTCAAATGATTTAGAAAATTATTTGAATGCACACACATTTGGCATACATCAAATGAAATAAACAATCAATTATGTATATCTACAACAAGAAATTAAATTGCTACATGTCGGCTTCAACAAAATAATAAAATGAATACAAGTTGTCAGCCCAAATCAATAAAAATTATTAATGTGAATCAACCAAGGTCAGCCAAAACATAGTGAAGAACCAAAATAACATCTTATAACATGAACCACCTTCAAAAATTATTCCTTGAAGATCCACAACGTGCTACAAACACCTTGTTGGCCAAGAACATGAAAAACATGAACACACAAGAGAAAATCTCGGATTGCCAGCACAACAATCAATGTGGACGTGTGACATAGATAGAGCATGATCTATAAACATCCATAAGCATCATGAATCACTACAGAAGCATCCACAACAATTGAACTTACTGAAATCACATCATCTTCATTCAAGAACACAAACTGAACTAACAGAAAGACTGTCAAAATACAAATCTGCACAACTCGATCAAATCTTCATGCACATCTCTAAAAATAAACATGGATAAACTAGATATACTAAAAAAGAAACCCTTTAGTCCAAAACCTTTGATCCTCAACGTACTGAACTCACCAACAGACTGAACTTCACTTCACCACCGAAAACCAGCAACACATTTCATTACAATTTTCTCAATATCCTCGACATATACAGCCTCAAATGCATTAATGCTAATAGTGTTGACATAAATGACAACCAAATATCAGTAACACAACCAAAACATCCAACAATCTCCCCCTTTGTCATTAATGGCAACACATGATGTGAAAAACACCATCAACGCAACTATACTTACTCCCCCTTAGGTTTTGACTCTTCTCCTCAAAACATTTTTCACATTACTCTTCTCCCCCTTTGGCATCAATAACAAGGATCTATTTTCTCCACACAAGCTTTGAACCACATATCTAAACATCTAAACATTTGGCTACTCCCCCTGAGTAGCAACCACCACAACATCAATCTGGATCAAAATATGACTATGAAAATCATGGAGTGATGCAAAGCAATGCATCTTAGTTCTGATTAGGAGGGTTAATCACCCCTAACTTCCCTCTGAGATACTCAAAAGTATCCTTAGGCAACAACTTTGTAAAGATATTTTCAATCTGCTCCTTAGTAGGCACATACTCCAATCTAACTTCCTTTTCACTCACCTTCTCTCTTAAAAAGTGAAACTTGATAGATATATGCTTGGTCTTTGAATGCAGCACTGGATTCTTAGAAATGTTAATAGCACTTGAATTATCACAACATATATCAATAGGCTCATCATACATAACTTTTATATCCTTCAACATCTACTTCATCCACAATACTTGAGTATAGTTATTAGCAACGGTAATGTATTCTGCCTCTATAGTAGATAAAGAAATGGCATTCTGCTTTTTACTTAACCATGAAATCAACTTCTTTCCCAAGAAAAATGTACCACCACTAGTACTTTTTATGTCATTCACATAACCAGCCCAATCAACATCAGTAAAGGCACTCAAAGTAAGATCATCATCTTTAGGATACCATAGGACAAAATCAACTATTCCCTTCAAGTATCTGAAAAATCCTCTTCATAGCAGTCACATGAGATTCTTTAGGATCAACTTGAAATCTTGCAACAATACATACAACATTCATGATATCAGGTCTAGTTTGAGTTAAATATAGCAATCCACTAATCATTGACCTATATCTAGTCTGATTTTCCTTCGGAGAATCATCATCTGTTGTCAACTTGCATTTGGTCACCATGGGTGTACCAACTGGCTTTGAATCTTCCATATCAAATTTCCTCAAAAATTCTTTCACATACTTGGACTGAGATATAAAGATCCCTTTGTCTAACTAAGTAATTTGAAATCCCAAAAATAATTTCATCTCTCCAATCATTGACATCTCAAACTCACTCTACATCTCATTAGAAAACTTCATGCACAAACTATCATCTCCTCCAAAAATGATATCATCAACAAAAACTTCCATAATCAATTTTTTATCATCATTCTTGAAATACAAATTACTATCAGCAGTACCTTTGTTAAATCCAAGCTTCAACAAGTACTTATCCAATTTGGCATACCAAGCGCTAGGGGCTTGCTTAAGTCCATACAGTGCTTTCTTCAACTGAAAAAACATATATCCCTTATCAATCAACTGAAATCCATCTGGTTGCTCAACATACACCTCTTCTTCCAACTTGCCATTTAAAAATACTGACTTGAAATTCATTTGATAAACCTTGTAGTCTTTGTAAGCAGCATAAGCAAGAAACAATCTCATGGCTTCAATTCTAGCAAGAGGAGCAAAGGTCTCTTCAAAATCAATTCCTTCCATTTGAGAATATCCCTTACACACCAATCTTGCTTTGTTTCTAGCCACTTCACCTTGCTCATTCAATTTGTTTCTAAAGACCCATTTAGTTCCAATTACATTTTTGTCCTTAGGTCTAGGAACAAGAATCCATGTATTATTCTTCTCAATTTGTTGTAGTTATTCTTTCATTGCTTCCATCCAATGTTCATCTTTGCATGCTTCATTCACATTATTAGGCTTAGTTTTTTAAATCAAACAATATTCTTCTACAATCTTTCTCCTAGTTTGGACACCCTTATTCTTATCACCAATGATCTGATCTTTTGAATGATTCAATCTTAAATACCTTAGAGTCTTAGGACGTTCTTGAATTCCAGGCTCTTGTGATCTCTCTTCTGCACTTTCACTATTTTCTCCTTCCTCTTGATCTTCTTGATTCACCGGAATGATTTGAATTTTGAACTTGCTTTCCTTTGTTTGTACTGTCATTCTAATCATTAGAATCATATCCACAAGTTCTAGATGGTCTAGCTATGTCTTCATCAACCTTAACATTTTCACTTTCAACCATTTTCTTCAATCTTTTATTGTAGCATCGGTAGGCCTTGCTTTTAGTAGATTAACCCAAAAAGATTCCTTCATCACTCCTAGCATCAAACTTTCCTATATATTCATCTCTTTTGATATAACATTTACTCCCAAATGTTTTGAAATATCTAATAGTAGGCTTATGACCAGTCCATAGCTCAAAAGGGGTCTTACTAGTATCACCTTTGAATTGTACCCACTTGACGATGTAAATAGCAATACTCATAGCTTCTCTCCAATAGATATGAGGAACATTTCCTTCCAGCATCATAGTTCTAGTAGCATCTTGAACTGTCTTGTTCTTCATTTCCACAACTCTGTTTTGTTGAGGGGTCTGTGGGGAAAATAATTGTCTCTCTATCCCATGCATTTCACAAAAAGAATTAAACACATTGGAAGTGAATTCACCACCTCTATCTGATCTTAGACATTTAATCTTCAGACTCTTTGTCTCAACCATAGCCTTAAAGATCTTGAACTTCTCTAGAGCTTCATATTTCTCCCTCAAGAAAGTAGCCCACATCATTCTTGAATAATCATCAATATTCTACATGAAATACATGTAACCTTGTAAACTTCTAACTCTAGAAGGACCACAGAAATCAGTATGCACAAGCTCCAACAATTCATTTGAATTATGTTGTTTGCTCTGAAATGAAATTCCAGTTTTTTTCCCTAATTGACATCCCTTGCATATGGCATTAGTAGGTTTCATCAACTTAGAAAGATCTCTCACTGCCTGAGTAGAACTTATCTTGATACTATTTTCAAAGTTTACATGACACATTCTTCTATGCCACAACCAACTTTCATCAACTTGAGCAATCAAACAACTTTTACTAGCAGCATTCAAATGAAAGATATTACCTCTTGTTTTTGTACCTGATGCAATCACATTTCTGAAACACCCCAATATTCTACACTTTCCATCCTTGAACTGAAGATTGTAACCCTTTTCAACCATTTGTCTAACACTTAAAAGATTATGCTTCAGACCTTCCACATATAGGACATCATCAATATTATTCTTACCATCAAGAGAAATGCATCCTCTTCCATAGATCACACCAGTTGTGTTATCACCAAATCTCACAACACCACCATCATACTTTTCCAAGCTCACAAAATTACTTTTATCTCTTTTCATATGATGAGAGCATCCACTATCAATTTCCCAATTCATCTTTCTCTTCAACTCGAGAAGTTAGGGATTTCTCCACATTTGTACAACTAGCAAATTCAGTAGACACAAGATTATTTTCCTTGATAGCAATAAATACCCATTCGTCCTCACTTCCATTTCCTTTATCAAATTCATCATTTTTCACTCCTTCATCAGTAGCATAATAAAAGTTCTTTTGAAATTTAGGCTTTTTATGTCTTGGTTTAGAAACTCTTTTTGGACACCTTGATGCAAAATGACCCATCTTATTGCAAAAAAAACATTTAATAGGCAACTTCGCTTTATACTTACCTTGTCCTCTAGCTTCTCTTTTCACAATCAATGCTTCAAGCTGATCCAATTCTCTTTCTTCTTCTTCAATCTATCTCATTTCTTCTTCATACTTAAATGTATTTCTAGAAGAAATCTCTCCCAAATCATATATCTATTTATCTCTTCTAGATGTAGTAGCCTTGAATGCAGTTTCAACCTTAGGAAGGTCATCACCAAATTCACTCAACTCAAAAGCAGTAAGCTTACCAATCAACATATCTTGAGTAACATTTGTCACAGTCTAGAGCTCTTCAATAGTTGTAGCTTTGACTTTGTAAGTAGAAGGAAAGGATCGAAGCACTTTAGCAACAATCTCTCATTCTTCCAACTTTCCACCAACACATCTGATACCACACACAAGTTCATTCACTCTTTGCATGAAAGTAGTAATATTTTCATCATCACCCATGCTCAACATTTCATATTTCCCTTTTAGACTCTGCAACTTAGCAATCTTCACATTACATCACCTTCATACAAAATTTCCAACTTTTTCCAAATCTCATAAGCATTCTTCAGATCCATAACATTAGTCATCTTAGTATCAGTCAAAGCACTCAACAATGCTTCCTTAGCCCTGATATTATACTCAACATCCCTAAGCTCAACAATTGTAGTAGGACCATTCGAGTCTTCCACAGAGAATAATTTGTTCCATCAAATCTCAAACTATCCTTCTTTTATGTTGTCATCCCAAATCACCTCAAGTTGTTAAACTTCTTCCAAGGAACCTGCTATGATATTGGTCAATTGTTGGCAACACAAGGGAAAACAACTGAGAAGGGGGGTGAATCAGTTTTTTATAGAAATTCACAACTTATTAACTTTATTAACCTTATCCTTAGATCTAATTATTAACCATGAAAGACTAAATCATCAATACATCAGAAACACACATAACACCAAGATTTTTTATGTGGAAACCTTGTTAGGGGAAAAACCATGGTGGAGGTCAGTCCACAAGATTATACCCTATTAAAAGTATAAAGAATGAAATGGGAAATGCACATGCATTCAAGTGCACTGCCTAGAGCTCACTGCTCAATTACAACAAGGCTTACTGCCCAAAGGAAGACACACTGTCTTACAGAAAGATTTAGATTACATCTGCAAGGATTTAAACTGATAAAATAGCATCTGCTAATGCCTGATCACAGTTTCGGTTAAGCACATGAACACTTCTTCAGTCTTCTTCACTCTTCTTCACTCTTCTTCACACTCTGCTCTACCTTCAAATGATTTAGAACATTATTTGTGTGCACACACATTCGACATACATCAAATGAAATAAACAATCACTTATATATATCTATAACAAGAAATTAATTCGCTACATGTCGGCTTCAACAAAATAATAAAATGAATACAAACTGTCAGCCCAAATCAATAACAATTATTAATGTGAATCAACCAAGGTCGGCCACAATATAGTGAAGACCCAAAATAACATCTTTGAACATGAACCACCTTCAAAAATTATTCCTCGAAGATCCACAACATGCTACAAACACCTTGTTGGCTAAGAACATGAAAAGCATGAACACACAAGAGAAAATCTCGGATCGTGGGAGCACCGATCAATGTGGACATGCAACATAGATAGAGTGTGATCTAAAAAAATACACAAACATCATGAATCACCAAAGAAGCATCCACAATAACTGAACTTGCTGAAATCACATCATCTTCATTCAGGAACACAAACTGAAGTAACAAAAAGACTGTTAGAATACAAATCTTCATAACTTGATCAAATCTTCACGCGGATCTTTGAAACTCAATGTGGATAAACTAGATATACTCAACAAGAAACCCTTTAGTCCACAACCTTTGATCATCAACGTATCGAACTCATTGATAAACTAAAATTCACTTCACCACTGACAACCAACAATACATTTCATTACAATTTTCTCAATATCCTCAACATATACAGCCTCAAATGCATTAATGCTAATAGTTTTGACATCAATTACAACCACAACATCCAACATCTTATTCTTTAAATGGATCGTTTATACACTTACAAGCCTTAATTAAGTGTCTTATTAAAGAAGAACCTGATAAACAGCATTTAATACATCTTAATCTTCGACATCCACTCAAAATTTCCTAGGTGGACTAAGTCGCCACCTTGGGTTAGTCCCATTTGGCTCAAAAATCAAAATAAATTCAAATTTCTTTTGGGTTTTTATTCTATAAGACCTAAGGTTGGCCTGTGATGAGGTATTTTTGGGAATTAAGGCATCATTGTGTATAAATAAGGGTTTTCCCCCTCATTTTTCAATCTCCTAACTCATATTAATTCATAACTCATCATCATTCATCACTCATTATGTTCTCAAGTCAAGCAAGCTAGGGTTTTATCTTGCAAGTCATCAAGATAGCTTCCTAAGAAATTCAAGGGCAGATCCTTAATGCTTTGTTGCAGAAATTCAAGATCAAACATCATGGAAAGGTATTAACTCCATTGTTTGATGCTTCATTACATTCTTTCTTCATTTGGTTTAATTACCTAAAAGGGGTTTGACCAAGGAAAACCCTCATGCCCTAACAATTAACACTTTCTCCTTCTCTCTTTGTGTGTTTGCAAATTTAGGCACTTTGAGGATTTGAAGATCATTGAAGATTAGGTTGAAGACTCATTGAATACATCTCTTTGTTGACCTAGCCAAAATATCAACAAAAAGTCACCTTCAGGCCCGAAAATCTGAGTTTCAGAAGTGGACACTTGTGGGAAACCAGAGTGCAGACCTACTAGGGCTTTTATTTCCACTTCTGAATTTTCAAATATTCAGAAGTGGACTAAGTCACCACTAGTGGTGAATTAATCCCACTGAACTTTTTTTTTAGAGATTTTTGTAGATTCATATACCCATTTGGTTGAAACAAGCTCTGGAGTAGTTTCCCTCAACTGGGACTAAATCACCCAGCCTTGCGACTTAGTCCCACTAGGCTTAAAAATCATAATTTCTAGAATTTTAGTGGCCTCTGCAATCTACAGTCTACTCCTCATTAGTTTTCAGGTGCACGGTTCCTATTCTATATCTTTATTTCATCATTTATTGCATTCATTTTACTTTTCTGCATATCATAGTGTGTTTTCCATCACTTTTCATTTTCTAAGTTTTGCATCATTAGATCATTTCATTTTCAGATTAGAGCATTAGAGAACCTTAATTAGACATAATATATTTCATTTACATAGAATTTGAGTGTAAACCTTTGCATTTTGGACCCCATCCAATCCCCTTTCTCCTTTTTAGGTGAAAAACCCTAGGAGGAGCAAAGCATTGTGAGGGAAAACCAAAATCATTGTTTACATTTTGGTGAACCTGATTTTTGAATACTTTTCATTTATTATTTGGAGTACTTCATCATAGATGTAGCTCACATTAACCTTGCATTAGGATTTGCATGCAAAGTTTCAAGTTTTGCATTCATAAAAAGTGCATTTAGGTTGCATTTTTGACATCTACAATCATTACAATTTTCTAAAAATTTGCATTTGTCTCTTAGGTCTGCATCCTACCACCTCTAAAACATCAAAATCCATTAAAAATTCCTAAATTTTTTGCAAAAATCCCTAATTGGGACTAATTCTCCAGTCTAGGCGACTTAGTCCCAATCCATATTTTTAGTGTCTGATATAGCATTAGATGCCTTATTTTTGTACTTTCTAAGCCTCCTAATATCATATACTATAGGTCTAGAAAGTTTTGATAACATTTGTTTTATGCATCTAGGTCAAAAACATCAATTTAGGGTAGTCATTTTTGAAATCATTTCAATTCTGAGCATTTATGTATCTTAAATCATTGAAAAGCTCTAAATTTTTCCATTTTCATCTTAGGACTGCATTATACAGTACAGAGACTGTCAAAATCCATCAAAAGAATTTGAAAAATCTCAAAAAAATCCCTGTTGAGAATAAGTCACCACCTTGGGCGAATTAGTCCCTGTTCACCCCTAAAACAGCCTTTTACAGAGCTAAAACCCCTATTTTTAAGCTTCTATTTGGTGTCATTACCTATCTATATCAATTGATTGAGTTTCTATAACAGGAATTTCATTAGATCTAGCTTAAATTAGCTCATTTCATGCATGCTTTAAATTTCACATTTACATTTTCATTTTGTTACATAGCATAATCAGTCAATTATCATTTGAAAATTGCATTTCATTTTAGCCTTTTACATTGCATTTTGAGTTAGCATAGATTGTTCTTTCAAAATTTTAGTTTCAATCTTCTCCAAATTTGCAAAGAAAAATTTATTCAATAAGCATGATCGTCATTCATTCAACGCATGTCCTAGTTATGTGAGTCTCTTAGCACAAGAGAGTGAAAATGACAATGTTAACCTTAAACTCACACCCTCTCCTATCTCCCCCATTTGTGTGGATAATGTAATAGAAGAGCATACAAATATAGATACTTATGATGATCATAATTATGATTCTCCTAATAGCTCTCCATTTAGTAACAAAGGTATCTTGGTGAATGAAGATACAATCGTTGAGAATCATGAGGATCTTGTTTATCCTTCTTGTCATCCCCTTTGGGAAGATATTTTAGCACAAGAAAATGAAATCATAGACACATTCTTAAACATCACCTTACCTAATTTCCATTGTGAGGATAATTTTGAGGAAGATGAGATTATGAATGATGAAAACATGTTGGTCTACAACAACCCTCTTTATGATCCTTCCCCTACCTCTTCTATTTTTCAATACATTAGGGAACAAAAGAATGAAGTCATAAATGTTCATGATAATCACATTTGTTTTTCTCCTAGTATCTCTCCTAGTTGTGAAGAAGATACTTTGTTGTTAAAAAACATAACAAATGAGAGTCAATAGAATCTTACTTGTCCCTTTCACCTAAGCAAGATAATTCCAACATTGATCATTCCCCTACTTGCGATGAAGTCATTTTAGAAGAACCAATCCACGAATTTCAAAAACATTTGATTTGTAGTTCTCCTAAAAACTCTCCTCTTAGGGAAAATATCATAGTAGAAAATGACAACAATAATCATATGTCTCTCTTAGCTCATGATAAAAAGGTGATTCTAGATTTCCCTTCATTAGAGATACATCAAACCAAGACTGTTGAGGTTATGAATGTGCAAGTGTCCATTAGATCCCCCTTGATTAATGGACCTCATACATACCCCATGGGACATCCTAAGAACCCTCTAATTCTTTACCCACCTTCACACAAACAACAAACTAGCAACAACAACCTAAACTCATCCTTTACCCACCATCACATACACCTCCACCTCCACCTAAACCCAAGTTTACCCTTTACCCACCTAGTCATGATGACATTTCTCACACACACTACACTCAAAACAATCTGTGACCACAACAACCAACCCTGACTTCCCTACCTTTGCCTAATTTTCCTCCTCCTCCTTGATTAAGGGAGTATGATATTGTTGAACAACTTAAGAGCACTCCCACAAAGATATCCCTATGGGATTTACTCCAAAATTCACCTACCTATCACACTATGCTTCAAATGGCCTTACAACAAGTTCCTATCCCTTCTAATGTGTAACCAAATGACATAGCATCCATAATTCAAGGATTGAATGCTAACATTGTTTTCCACCAAAGTGAACTCCTCCCTTTGGAATTGCAAAAGAAAAAATGATGCTTTCATGATCATTTCTCAATACAATACCATAGGGATAAAGCGAACCCTTGTTGATAATGGCTCTGCTCTCAATGTGTGTAGTGTAAACCTTCTGGACAAGCTTAGAGTGGATAAATCAAATATTCAACCTGATTCTTTATCTATCAAAGGCTTTGACAATGTCGCACAACAACCGCTCAGTGTGATCACTTTTCCTATTACAGCTGGAGTGGCCACATTGAATACACCAATCCATGTTATGTTGCATGAACTTTCATATAATCTCCTTCTAGGCAAGTCGTGGATTCATGAAATGAATGGTGTTCCTTCCACTCTTCATCGTAAAATGAAATAAATTCACAATAACAAAGTGAACATACTTGAAGTTGACCCTGATCCCAATAGTTGTTTGAACATTGAGAAAAATAAAGTAAATTATTTAAACACATTAACACCAACTAGACAAGAGAAACCCATCCACCAAAAAGATAAACAACACATTGAACAAGTCATGAAGCTATTGCATGATGATTGGGGTTCCTTAGACTTCACACCACCACTCATGGATGATCCTTCGAAAGCATCCACCTCAACTACTTCATACAACAAAACAAACTACACAACAACCTTTGAAAAACACAATAACAAACAACCGCCCAATTCCAAAGCAATGAAAAAGCTTTATGGAAAAGTTTATAAGCTTATGAAACAACTTGGCTATAGTGGAAAAGGATGTGGTACTAACAAACAAGGTATTTGCAACCCTATAGATCCTATCACACAACAAACAACTCATGGTCTTGGTTATTGTCCTTTGATAGAAGTAATCAAGCCTTCACTCAACATCAACACTCTCACACAACATTCTTCTAAGCCAACTTTAACTATAAAACATCCTGAACTCATTGACACTAGTGGATTTGAAAACCATCCTTTACAAAACATGACATAAATAATGAACTCTTTTCTTAATTTCAATGTCATCACGCAAAACACTAATGAATTGAATTTGTTAGATTTTACACCCTCCTATAAAGGCGAGAACCAAATCTCACAATCTAAACAATCTTGCATAGGTATGACATCTTGTACATTCAAGCAAGAGGTATCTTTGTCGCAAACTACAAGGCCACTTTGTACCATACATCAAGCGGGTATCTTGTTGAGACTCCTCCAAGATAACTTTCTCACCCTTCCTCCAAGAACTCAAAAGAAATTCTATTACAAGACTTCATTTTGTGCATATCATGGTCATTCCACTAATGAATGTAAGGCTTTGAGTCATAAAATCAAAAAAATTTAGGAGTTTGGTATGATTCTCTTTGTGGGGGGCATCTAGTTCCTCTAATTGATATTGATTATCACTCTAGCATGCATTTCATCAATCATTTTGGGTCACTAAGTGGGGGCAAGGGGTTTGATAGCCTTGTCCTCATATGTCACTTGTCATTGCCTCCTTTGGCTAGTCGTTAACCTTTCATGAATACATAAGAGCAAGCTTGGGATGTCGACAACATGCCTTAAGTTGGCTTGCATATGACATACTTACCTTTTTCATGATGTAGCTTATCGAAAACATGTGACTTGGCATAGGGATTTCTGAGTAGGCTCTCATGTCTCCTCCTTCTACTTTAAAGAAATTTCTCATGGTATTGGTGTTCACAACCACTTTAAAGTGGGGGGATTACATCACCATTCACATTTCATTGTGTGACTTCTTTCTTCTTGTGATGCATCCTTTTCTTAGTGGATTCATTGGGCTTGATTCCTTCCAAAGAGCATGATACTTCTTTTGACTTATCCTCTCTTGGAGACATTAAGCATGATTTTCCCTAAGATAAGACCTTGCATGAATTAAGAAAAATCCCTTTGAACAATCCTTACACTATTCTACATTAACAATGTCTATGAGTGTCAAGCATACAAAGTTTTGCATACTACATAGAGCTTGAAAATCATTTTCCTTTGTGGTGCCTTTTTAAAGTTATCAGGAGGTATAACTTTGGTATGGTTGAACGGGAAGCCCATTCCAAGGCACAAATTTCCCCATAGCCACCTATGTGTTTGAGTGCATACCAACTAGCGTATGTTTCTCACCTTTGGGATTTCTCACCCCGCAGACAACTAGAAGTTTTGTGGCCCCAAAGTGAGTATACTTGGGCTTTCTCACCCAGCAGACAACCAAGAAGTTCTTTCGGCCCAAAGTGAGTACACATTTTTAAACAAACAAGCCTAGATCTAATCCACAATGTGTTGGACAAATGGTCGAAGCTTGATCCACCCCATTTTCATTTCCTTCTAGTTCTTTCCATTATATGATCATGTATCTTGTCTTGCTATAAATCATTCACCTTGCATGTGTCCTTTCAGGCTTATGTTGGTTTGACTTAGGATCTTGGATCCTAGGGTCTTGCACAACCTCCTTTGATTTTTGTCATTCTTTTTCATCCACATTGGTATGATTGGACTCTCGCTTAAATGTCTACTTTAGTGTGAGTTTGAAGCAAGATCATCCTCTCACTAAAGTGGGGGTTAATTAATGCATTTCCAAAAAGTGTATACCTTGCTTGATATGGGAACAATTGATGATAAATTATACTTAATGATGCCTTTATTTGGTGTTGTGAGGCATTTTATGTATCCACATTAGGTCTTGGGTTCTTGCAAATTGAATAAAATACATTTATTAATGTCTTGCAAGAGTGTTGTAAGGTGTTGTAACACATCTTCACACTTTTCTATGACCATAATGTTATAATTCACCTATATAACCCTACCAAGACCTAATTCAAAGTGTTGTAAAGTCTTGTAACAAACTTTCACACTTTCTTAGGCTTTTCATCAATATTTACACATTTCTTATGCTTTAAATGTCCCCTTTATACACTTATAGGCCTTAATTAAGTGTCTTATTGAAGAAGAACCCAATAAACAACATTTAATACATCTTAATCTCTGACATCCACTCAAAATTTCCCAAGTGGACTAAGTCACCACCTTGGGTGACTTAGTCCCATTTGGCTCAAAAATCAAAATAAATTCAAATTTCTTTCAGGTTTTTATTCTTTAATACCTAAGGTCGGCCTGTGATGATGTATTTTCAGGAATTAAGGCATAATTGTGTATAAATAATGGTTTTTCCCCTCATTTTTCAATCTCCTAACTCATCTTAATCCATAACTCATCATCATTTATCACTCATTATGTTCTCAAGTCAAACATGCTAGGGTTTTATAATTGCAAGTCATCAAGATAGCTTCCTAAGACATTCAAGGGTAGATCCTTCATGCTTTGTTGCAGAAATTCAAGATCAAACATCACGGAAAGGTATTAAATCCATTGTTTCATTCTTCATTTGGTTTAATTACCTAAAAGGGGTTTGACCAAGGCAAACCCCCATGCCCTAACAATCAACACTTTCTCCTTCTCTCTTTGTGTGTTTGTAGATTTAGGCACTTTGAGGATTTGAAGATCATTGAAGATTGGGTTGAAGACTCATTGAATACATCTCTTTGTTTACCTAGCCAAAATATCAACAAAAAGTCACCTTTAGGCCCAAAAATCAAAGTTTCAAAAGTGGACACTTGTGGGAAACCAAAGTGCAAACCTAGGGCTTCTGTTTCCACTTCCGAATTTTTAGAGATTCAGAAGTGGACTAAGTTGCCACTAGTGGTGAATTATTCCCATTGAACTTTTTTTCAGATATTTTTGTAGATTCGGATACCCATTTGGTCAAAACGGGCTTCAGAGTAGTTTCCCTAAATTGGGACTAAATCGCCCAGCCTGGTGACTTAGTCCCACCAGGCTTAAAAATCAAAATTTCTAGAATTTTAGTGGCCTTTTCAATCACTATTTTGCTCCTCATTAGTTTTCAAGTGCATATTTCTTATTCTATATTTTTATTTCATTCATTTTATTTTTTTGCATATCACAATGTGTTTACGAGCACTTTGCATTTTCTATGTTTTGCATCATTAGATCATTTCATTTTTAGATCAGAGCATTAGAGCACCTTAATTAGACATAATACATTTCATTTATATAGAATTTGAGTGTAAACCTTTGCATTTTGGACCTCATCCAATCCCCTTTCTCCTTTGTAGGTGAAAAACCCTAGGAGGAGCAAAGCATTGGGAGGGAAAACCAAAATCATCGTTTACAATCCCTAATATGATCCAAGTCAAATATTTTTTCCAATTAGACCATGCATCGTGGTATTATGTTGGTATTTATATTGATCACTCCTTCAATATCAAGCTCATCCTCCTTCAACTATGCTTCATCAATGATTTGTGATGCAAATACATCATAACTTGTGATGAAGTTGAGGATATGCTTGTCATCATTAAATACTTGAAAGTGAGTGACATTGTCAGGTACTAACAGAGTAGAAGTGAGCTCTACAGCGAATTTCTTTAAACTAGCTAAGGACAAAGGCTGGAGGGTATTAGTTGCCTGGGCCAATGCATCAGTAGTTTGTTTCTTACTACATGGGATCAGTTGAATATTGAATGCATCCAACCCTTATATAAGATATCATACCTCGTTTCTATAGCTTTCTAACCTTCTACTATGACGAGTACAATTTCCTAACTTGTTTCACAACTAGAACAAAATCACCAAAGACTTGCAGCATTTTGACCTTCTTCCTCAAAGTTGTTAGGAGTTATGAACTAACACTTCATATTCCGCTACATTATTAGTGCAATAGAAATGTAATCTATGATCAAAAAAATATGTCTTACACATGGGGTTGATGAGCTTGAAGCCTTCTCCTACTCCTTGCTTGGATTTAGACCCATCAAAGTGCAACGTCCAAAACTTAGAGGGGCCTTTGACTTTGGGACTAGTTGAGCATACTTCCTTTCTTGGTTGTATATCCAAACCTTCTATATCCTTGGGTGGCTATGTAGATTTGGGTTGGTCTTGATCTTGATGTCTCTCTTGAGGGTTCCCCTTCGGAATAACATGTCCCTTGATATGATCCACCACACTTTGGCACAAGCAACATTCAAACTCAAAATGAGCTACGTCATGCACCCTACACCAACTGGGTAGCAACAATTCCTTGAAGTCCATCCTCGTTCTTAGGTTGAGTCGGTCTTGCACACATTTCTGCATAAACTCTTGGAAACTGTCCAACAAACCAAGGCATCTATCATCCTGGAGTTCTTCGTCATTTCAATCTCATTCCTCTGATTCTTCCTATCATCTGGTCTGATGTTTTCATTTGAGAGCATTGCCTGCAAATTTGTCTCCACAACTTTCACGTGAATACCAATTGAATTAAATTGGATATTTGATATCTAATTTGGTAGGTGAGTGAATAGAGGAAATTTCCCTTTATGCCTTTATTTGAGTAATTTATGATTGTATTCAAATTAGTAAAAGGGGATAAATAATTTAATAAAGTAAACTATAGAATTTGTTTATTAAATAAATATAGAAGGGATATGATAATTAAACAACAAAGTATTTAATCTTGTTTAATTAATTAAGATTGAATGATGTGATAATTAAATAACACAAACTATTGAAGTTGTATATTTAATTAAAATTGAAGAATAGAAGAATTAGAATGTGAACTATTTAAATAAATATTTCTATTTATTTAATAGTAGATGAACTTAATTATGATAATTAAATAAAACAAAGTGAAATTCGTTTATTTAATTAAGACAAAAATAATAAAATAAAGATTGAAGAATTTAAGATGAACTATATAAATAGATGAAATAAATGTTAATTAATAAAATAAATCATATTTAATTAATTATATTCTCCAGACCATTTTTAGGTGTATACAGCTTGTTTACTTGTTGATTTGGGGTATGATAAGGTTTCTTTCCAAAGATTTCCCTAATCGCAGGCTTACTGTTTGAGGTATCAAATGAAACCTTCTTCGCAAGTACCTCTAGAGTTAGTTTTGATGGGGAAGTTCCATTTAGTGACCTTAAAAAAGCATTTCTAATAGCAAGTACCCTTAATCATTCAAAGGATAACAAACTCACTTTGAATTTCTTTAATTCATTTGCCACATATTCTCCCATTTTTTCAATTTCTGCTTCAAAAAATTTTGCTTGGGAAGAACTAGTGGATTGATCTTGAGTTTGATTTGGCTACCTATTTCTATTGAAGTATTGAGTAGGCACGTGGGGATAACTGGAATTGTTGTTGGCATTAGGATCAGGTGGAGTATTGAAGTTGTTGGGAGGAGTGGAGGTAGTAAAAGGACCACCATCTTGTTTGTTCCTTAAGTTGTATGGGGTTTCTCTTTGATGGAACATTTGAACCTCATCCTCATGTGGCTCTTCCTCATCTATGGGACCATTATGTACTAAATCAAAGAGTTGAGATAGAGAGCTATGATTACTTACCTTTTATGCTTCTTCATCTTTGGCAGCAACCTCCTTCTCGGGCATGTTGCTTTCACTCTGCGAGAAAGGAGCTTGGTTGACCACTAACACCAAGGAATCATACAGCTCCAAAGGAACCAAGTCCCCACAGCTTGAGCCATCAACGACATTCTGGACTTCTACTTGAAAAATTTCTTCGGTAGTTTGGAACTCCGGGCAATCCAACTCGGAATTCCTATTTGTCTTGTGGATTCAGAAACATCCTGACAATGCAGCCTCAACTAAATAAACACCACTTGTGGACTTGTCAGCACCACTCGACTAATCAAGAGGTTTGGGAAAGCCTCTGTTGTTTGGCCTAGTATTCCACACTCTATTTTTTCTTTCTGAGGGTCTTCTTTCAAACTTCTATTCTAAATTCTAACCTCTTTCATAATTATGTCTAGAAGATGCACTAGAATCATGATTGTCTCAATTGAGGTTGACTTGGATGCTCCTTTGAGAGGCTTACAACTAGTTGTTTTGATTCCTCAAATGTTTCATCTTAGTGGATAGCTTCTTGACTAGTTCAGTCAGTTCATCAATCTGATCCTTCTCTGCATTATTCTACTGTGGCACTGAATTCTGAAGAAATTCAGGTTGTGTCACAGGTTAGTTTTATTGAGCAGTTGGGAACTCAAAGCCTTGTAAGTATGAGGGAACTTTAGGATTTTGAGCTCATAAGCCTACTATTGCGAAGGTTGCAAGTAATGAGGTACTGAAGGCACTTGATTCAATGGTTGCCCCAGATGTGGCACTATTGGTAGCTGAGGGACTAGGTTCAGCATACATGCATGATGAGTTAAGGCATGGTTAAGCCCCTGGATTTGAGTTGGGTTAGTAGCTGGACCCAAAGAGGGTAGTGGACCTACAATATGTTTCCCCAAGTCTGTGCATGTTGTCATTGCTTCTGCGTATGCATCCACCAACCTAGTAGGCGGCGGGTGCATCCGTTTTACCAAAGTGAATGTAAGATTATCTAAGGCAGCATAATACACTAGTCTAGCTAAGGCATCATCAACCACATAAGGCAGCTGCAACTTCAAGAAATCTCTATGAAATTGGTCATTGAATGAGTTGATAGGCTCGTTGACTTCTCTTCTAATAGACATGAATTGCTGATATAATTTTGTGGGGATGATAAGCAGTTTGAACTTCTATAAAAAGGTGTTTTTCATTTGATCCCAAGAACTAATGGATCTAGTTGGAAAATGGATGTACCAATAGAAATCTTCATCCCTCAATGAGAAAGGGAAGAACCTACAAGCCACATCTTCATGTTCAATCTGCATATCCTTCAATGTTGTTTGTGTAAGGAAAATTAGATGTGGAAAACAATTCTCCTAACGTCAATACCTTAGGAAAGAATGTAGATACATTTTAAAATTTACAATTACAATCCAATTAAGATGCACTAAGAAATAGACAACAAAAACAGAGTATTTGACAATCACACATGAACACCAGATATATGTAGGAAAACCCTTACGGGAGAAAAACCCACCACACCAAGAGAAATCACTTTGTATTACAGTAATGAAATTACATACAACTTCCAGACTTATCTTTCTGGTGTCATTATACAGCAGCATTCACCATTAACCAAATTGCATAGGAACCTTTTCTTATTACAGTCTTTTCAGAATTGAATCCACACTGATACAGTTTGAACTCTTCACTCTCCATTGTTGATCGAACCACCTACTACAATCAAAAATCACAGACTATATCTCTATTGTTCCATGTCCATCGAGCTTCCTCACAGAACCGTCGCAACGAATAGACTCCCAATGGTTCCACTTTCGACTCCTTTGATTCATCCACGAGACTCCACATAGGACGGTCTTACTCGGTCAACAGAATTCATATTGTATTGGAATCTTGGTGAGACACTAACAGTGTCTCGCCGATGCCACATATACTTCATACCGATGTTGCTAAGGGTCATCGTAGTCGCCAGGATGTTCTATCGAGCTTCAAGAGATACACTGAGTCATCACGCAATCGCCCTAACCTATCAATTTTGCCAGGAGATCATAGTGAGTCATCAAAGGTTACAGGGAAGACACAAGTCATATCGAGCTCCAAAAGATAGTCAGCAAGACATACCAATATCGCCAAGAGGTTTCTTCGAGACATAAAGGTTTCCCCGAAGTGTTCACCCATCGCCAAGACATTGCCCTTCACTGAGAGAACATACCGAACTCCATATGTTACCCCGAAGACTCCAACATAAAATAATGTCGGCGAGACATGTAGTTCTCGCTAATACTTCTCATTGAGCTCTATGAATTACTCTGAAAGCTTCATCCATCACCAAGAGTTACCCTGATAGCCATCAGCTATCGGCAAGACATTAGCTTTCGCCCAGACTTCATAATGAAGCCTTAGTGTTACATCAATAACTCCCTAGTGTGTCCCTGTCGGCATGACTTTCATCTATCGCTAAGACCTTTCTCCGAGACTCTTTGTTATGGCGAAGACAACATATGAATTCTTGTCGATAAGACATTCACTGTTCGCTGAGACTTCTTCCTGAGTGTTGAAGTCACTCTGAAACCCTAGTCGCCATGAGTCTTGCCAATACATGCTTGAATGGCCTTTTGGCCAGAGGTCTCCTGAGTGCTATAAGGTCATAACGAATACACCATGTTATAGCAATAGACTCCATAGTGTAACCTTTCAGCAAGACTCCTGCAAGGTCACAGCGACCTGTGCAAACCATCATGATACACACTTCTTTTCGGCCAGACATTGTAGCTGTCACACCGACTTGGCTCTAATGGAGGTTTCAGCCTATATAGTTTGAGGCACATATTTCCAACAATCTCCCACTTGACGAAGATCATAAAGGCACCTCCAGAGCACAACATAACTTACTGAAAATCATGGGCACTAAGGCCCATTGAACTGGCACACCACCTGAACTTGTCTGTGCTCATTGGCTTCATCAATGCATCTACAACATTCTCCAGAGTATCAACCTTTTCCAAATTGACCTTTCCATCCTCAACCATATCTCGTACAAAATGGTACTGTACGTCTATATGTTTCGTTCTAGCATGGAAAGCTGGGTTCTTTTCCAGACAAATGGCACTCTAACTGTCACATAAAATTGTCATTTCCCTTGCATCAAAACCAATGTTAGAACACAAATGTTTAAACCATACAACTTCTTTACAAGCATGAGTAGCTGACATGTATTCAACCTCCGTAGTGGACAAAGCGACTACAGCCTGCCACTTACTCATCCAACTCACTGCACCACCATTCAACATGAAAATGTATCCACTGGTGGACCTCCTATTGTCAATGTCCCATGCCCAATCAGAATCTACATAACCACGAATGTTGAGAGTCCTCTGTGATTTAACTGAATTCCCATGGAAAAATCTAAAGTACCCTTCAAATATCTAAACACTCTCTTCACAGCATCCCAATGCATTCTTCCTGGATTAGCCATAAATCAACTAAGTACTCCCACTGCTTGGGCAATGTCTAGCCTTGTACAGACCATTGCATACATAAGACTACCTACTGCACTTGCATAGGGTACACTGGTCATGTCCTCCATCTCAGTAGGAGATTTTGGACAGTCCTCAACAGATAGCTTCATTCCATGCATGACTGGGACCACTAGCTGTTTGCAATCATTCATACAAAATCTCTCAAAAATAGTCCTGACATACTTACTCTGACTGAGCCAAAGCTTTCTATTCTTCCTGTCCCTAGTTATCTCCATCCCCAGAATATACCTTGTTGCACCAATATCCTTCATTTCGAACTTAGCAAACAACTGAGACTTAAGATCAAAAATCATTAGCTTGCTATTTCCTATGAACAACATATCATCAACATAAAGAGCAATAACAAGTACTTGATCACTTTTAGTTTTATAATATACACAGTGATTAGATTTTGATCTCATAAATCCCAAAGATAATACAAATGTATCAAATTTCTGATACCACATTCTAGGTGACTGCTTTAACCCATAGAGAGACTTCTTTAATTTGCATACCAGTTTTTCTTTACCTTTCTCAACAAAGTGCTCAGGCTGGGACATATAGATTTCTTCTTCAAGATCACCATGAAGAAATGTTGTCTTCACATCCATCTGCTCAACCTCTAAGTCATACGCTGCTGCAAGTGACAATAGAAATCTAATGGACGTCATCTTTGCTACAGGAGAAAATATTTCCCCATAATCAATTCCCTCGACCTGGGAATAACCCTTTGCAACCAGTCTTTCCTTGTACTTCTCTACCATGCCACCAATCTCTTTTTCTTAAATACCCATTTGCAGCCAACAGCCTTTCTGCCTTTAGGCAAGGGCACCAAACTCTAGGTTTCATTCTTATCTACTCTTCTTCCATGGCTTCCAACCAAGAATCTGAATCAGACATTTTAAATGCCTCTTTCATAGTCCTAGGCTCATCAGTACTAGAAATCAAAGCATAGGCACAAGTAGAATCAATCAATGAGAACCCATACCTATCTGCTGTTTCCTTTCAGGTTGACCTCCTCACTAGTTGAGGCTGAGGTTCTTCTTCTTGAGAACTTTTCGAACTACTTGAGCTCTCCTCAATTTCAGATACATTTTGAATCTTCAACTCCTCTTTCTCTGGTGTAGGAGGAATTGATGCTACATCCTTACTATTTTCAGACTTTGTCTCTAACTGCAGATCCAAGGTGGAAGGTTTTGGCTCACGAAAGATTACACTCCTGTTGTATACAACCTTCTCTGTAACAGGATTCCAAAGCTTGTATCCTTTAATGTTAGCACTATAGCCAATGAAAATACATTTGCAGCCTTGTTCTCCAGCTTAGATCTTTTTACATCTGGCACATAAGCATATGCTTCACATCCAAAGACTCTAATATGTCTAAGAGATGGCTTCTTACCAGACCACGCTTCCATAGGTGTCTTATCAACAAGAGTAGAGTTTGGAGACTGATTAACTAAGTAACATGCAGTAGCAGTAGCTTCAGCCCAGAACTTCTCCTCCAAACTAGCACTACTAAGCATACTTCGTGCTCTCTCCATCACTGTCCTATTGAACCTTTCTACAACTCCATTCTGCTGTGGAGTATAAGGTGTAGTCTTGTGTCTTTTGATTCCATGGCCTTTAAAATATCTTTCAAATTCATCAAAATAGAATTCACCGCCATTATTAGTCCTTAAATATTTTATTTTTCTACCAGTCTGATTTTCAACAAGATTTTTAAACTCCTTAAATCGACTGAACACTTCTGATTTACTTTTCAAAAAATATACAAATGCTCTCCTTGAATAATCATCAATGAATGATACATAGAATCTTGATTTAGACAATGAAGGAACATTCACTGGACCAAACACATCTGAATGGATATAATCTAACAAACTAGAAGATTTATGAGGACTGTCATAAAATGAAACACGATGTTGCTTTCCATATATACAGTGTTCACAAAATTCAAATTCGAAATTACAATCTTCAAGCCCCTCAACAAGATTTTTGTTCTTCAAGGTTTTTAAATATTTTTCTCCTATGTGGCCTAACCTATGATGCCAAAGCATAGTCTTTTCTATAGGAAGTTTTACTTTCGTAGAGTTTACATAATTAGGGATACTTCCCTCTTTACCTCCATGAGCAGCTTTCAGTGACTTTCCAGAGACACTGTTGCATTGAGCAGCCTGTGCATCCAACTTATACAGGGTACCAATTCGAGCACCTCTAGCCAACACCATTGAACCTCTAGTCATCTTACAGCCACTTCTAGAGAACGTAACTTGTACTCCAATATCATTTAGCATACTTACAGACAATAGATTTCGAGCCAGATCTGGTATGTGCATAACATTATTTATTCCCTTTACTCTACCATCAGGAAATTGTATCCTGACTCTTCCACAGCCAACAATCTCCAAAGTTAAGTCACTTGCTAGGTACACCTTTCCACCATCGTATTCTTCATACTTTGTGAACCACTCTCTATGAGATGTCATGTGGAACGATGCTCCAGAATCAATCAACCAGACATCATCTGATGCCTGAGTTGCCAAGGCTACAATGAAGGCGTCACCATCACTGTGAGAAGAACCATTATCAGAAGATCCCTTCTTATTTTTCTCCTCTTTACAATCCCTTCAAACATGACTAGGTTTCCCACAGTTCCAGCACTTCACCTTGGACTTCTTGCTAGGAGACTTTGATCTCGCTTTTGATTTCAATTTGAACTTCTTGTCCTTCTTCTTGCCTTTCTCCTTCGGTCTTCCTCTAACAACAAGAGCTTCCTTCGCCATCTCAGAAGATTTCCTTCGCATCTCTTCTGACAGCAAAGATGCAACAACATCTTCCATCTTGAAACTGGATGTTGTACTCCCAATTGCCATCACCAAATGATCCCATGAGTCTGGCAAAGAACACAATAGAAGCATACAGCGATCCTCTTCTTCAGTCTTCACACCAAGAGATGTCAATTGAGCAAGTAGCATATTAAATGCGTTCAAATGATCAGTTATAGACCCTCCTTCCTGCATTCTCAAAGAGTATAGTTTCTTCCTCAGGAATAGTTTATTCACCAAGGACTTCCATTGATAAATAGACGCTAGTCTCTTCCACAAGGAAGATGCAGTCTTCTCCTCATGCACATTCAGAAGCACTGAGTCTGCCAAGCAGAGCCTTATCAGCCCCTTAGACTTCCTATCTGCAAGGTCCCAATCTTCTTGCTTCATGCTTGTAGGTTTCACTCTAGCCACAGCAATCCAAAGATCACGGTCAACAAGAAGATCCTCCATCTTGAGTTTCCACAACTCAAAGTTACTGCCGTTGAACTTCTCTATTTCAAACTTTTCAGATGTACTAGCCATCTTAATTTGTAATTAGAAATAACAAACTCTACAAGACTCCCACTGAACAAAATTGACACATAAAACCCCAACGTACCTACAAGGATAACACAACTGGCCAGGCTCTGATACCACTTGTAAGGAAAATTAGATGCAGAAAACAATTCTCTTAACATCAATACCTCAAGAAAGAATGTAGATACACTTTAAAATTTACAATTACAGTCCAACTAAGATGCACTAAGAAACAGACAACAGAAACAGAGTATTTGACAATCACACATGAACACCAGATATACGTGGGAAAACCCTTATGGGAGAAAAACCCACCACACCAAGAGAAATCACTTTGTATTACAGTAATGAAATTACATACAACTTCTAGACTTATCTTTCTAGTGTCATTATACAACAGCATTCACCATTAACCAAATTGCACAAGAACCTTTTCTGATTACAGTCTTTTCAGAATTGAATCCACACTGATACAGTTTGAACTCTTCACTCTCCACTGTTGATCGAACCATCTACTACAATCAGAAATCACAGAGTATATCTCTATTGTTTCATGTCCGTCGAGCTTCCTCACAGAACCGTTGCAACGAACAGACTCCCAACGGTTCCACTTTTGACTCCTCTGATTCATCCACGAGACTCCACATAGGATGGTCTTACTCGGTCAACAGAATTCATATTGTATTGGCATCTCGGTGAGACACTAACAGTGTCTCGCCGATGCCACATATACTTCATACCGATGTCACCAAGGGTCATCATAGTCACCAGGATGTTCTATCGAGCTTCAAGAGATACACTGAGTCATCACGCAGTTGCCCTGACCTATCGCTTTCGCCAGGAGATCATAGCGAGTCATCAAAGGTTACAGGGAAGACACAAGTCATATTGAGCTCCAAAAGATAGTCGGCAAGACATACCGATATCGCCAAGAGGTTTCTCCGAGACATAAAGGTTTCCCCGAAGTGTTCACCCGTCGCCAAGACATTGCCCTTCACTGAGAGAACATACTGAACTCCATATGTTACCCTGAAGACTCCAACATAAAACAATGTCAGAGAGACATGTAGTTCTCACTAAGACTTCTCACCGAGCTCTATGACTTACTCTGAAAGCTTCATCCATCGCCAAGAGTTACCCCGATAGCCATCAGCTATCGGTAAGACATTAGCTTTCACCCAGACTTCATTATGAAGCCTTAGTGTTACATCGATAACTCCCGAGTGTGTCCCTGTCGGCATGACTTTCATCTATTGCTAAGACCTTTCTCTGAGACTCTTTGTTACGGCGAAGACAACATATGAATTCCTGTCGGTAAGACATTCACTGTTCGCTGAGACTTCTTCCCGAGTGTTGAAGTCACTTTGAAACCCCAGTCGCCATGAGTCTTGCCAATACATGCTTGAATGGCCTTTCGGCTAGAGGTCTCTCGAGCACTATAAGGTTATAACGAATACACCATGTTACAGCGATAGACTCCACAGTGTAACCTTTCGGCAAGACTCCTGCAAGGTCACAGTGAGCTATGCAAACCATCATAATACACACTGCTTGTCGGCCAAACATTGTAGCTGTCACACCGACTTGGCTCTAATGGAGGTTTCAGCCTATATAGTTTGAGGCACATATTTCCAACAGTTTGGAATATCTTGATGTGTTCTTCTGCTGTGCTTTGTGGATCACGTGGGTGGAACTTGTTGTAGAAGCCTTCTAGATTCTTGGGCATGTCATGGTATTCATTGAAGGACAATGGGGATGGGTTATTGCCCAACCAAGTTATCATGGGGAGTGGAGGTTGCAATTGTTGTGCTATAGTCACTTGGATTTGAAGTGGGGCAACAGCTAAGTAGCGCCTTGGAAGTGAAGTGCAGGGGTGAGGACATCACCTTGGTTGTGGGAAGTGAAAGGGGAAAATGTTGTTTGGAGTGAATGGGAGGATGGAAGTGTTGTCGAGAGAAAAGGGAAGGAGATGGAGGTCTAATGGGAGGGCTTGAAGTTTATACTTCCCCTTTCTTGGCTCTCTTAGCCTTAGTAGGGGTCTTTAACTCTTGGAATTCTCCCTTGTGTGGTGTGGATCTAAGTACCCTATGAAACCTTTGAGGGGAGAAGGACCCAACTCAATCCAGCTTAGCTTGGCAGCCCTCCTTCTAGCGCTAGTTCTATTTATGGGTGTTTTGCACCTTCTCAACATAGACAACACACAAGTATTTTATCTCTCTTGAAAGGTAATTTTTGCAACTAAGTTTTAGAAATCACCACAAGGTCTCTCAGGTGTCAAGTCATGACAATTCTTGGAATAGTTCAATTGGTTGATGTGATTTACTCATAATCACAAGGAGGCCTTTATGGTTATTAAGCATGGAAGGAATTGGGTATGTAAAAGGATTTTTTTTTTAATTTTGGAAATGAGGGACAACTGTTACAAGTTTAGGGCAACAAACTAAAACTCCTTTGCCATCAAATTTGGCTTTGTTTTGATGTTAGAACTTTTTCTTGACTTTAGATTTTAAAGAAAAGGTCAAAAGGAAAAAAAAGGGTTAGAAGTTTTCTATACATGCAACTAATGTTGAATAGTAACAATGGAGGATGCTACAATGGAGGATGATACAATGGATAGACTTCCTAAAACTAAGTTCCACTTAACCAAGAATAGCCTATAGTCTCATGAAACTAGTGCAATCTTCTAAGTTCTGTAGATTTTCAAACCACTCATTCACCATTAAAGCATGAATAATAGTTGAACTAAAGTGCAAAAATGTAAATGATGCTCAAACTAACTTTACATAGTATTTTATCATTAATAAACAATAAGAAGACATCAAACACAAGAGCATACATCCACCATTAAAGCACAACATGAACTAACAACTAAAAGCAACTTAAAACTAGAACAGAAAAGCTAAAATTTAATGTTTGGAGATTGAATCATGCACACATGGAGAAGAAAACAAAAGAAACCATCGAAAAAATGCTTTTCTCATTAATTTTCTATAGCATTCCTTTACACAACTCATCTCTCTCTTTGAAAATGGGAGGATGCCCCTATTCATTGTTTTCCAAAAGAAAAATGAATTGACAAGATTCATTTACATTATGTGGCTCAGATTCATTTTACATTAGGGTTTCACCTACCTCCAAATATATGACAATATAAAATAGAATTTTTGTCTTTTTCCCTATTTTGTCCTATAGCCTATTTTTTCATGTAGTGATTTCCAGCCTTTTATGCTCATTTCAACAAGTATTCTTCAGTAATGACTAGATTTCCAGCTTCCTTCTGCTTTGTTGCATACTCCAAAAAAATTTCGATCATGGAGAGCAACTTGTTTTCCATTCTCAACAAAATTTGATGCAAGTTCAATAATCTGCTCCATCTTAACAAAATCACTCACAACAAAATCCATAAAATTTGGTGACAGTGTGTCACTAGCTGCTTGCTCCATTTTCTTGTGGAACAAAGGCTTTACTCTTTTTGGATCCAATTCTAGGGCAGGTATCTCAAAAGCAGTCATTAGTTTTAAATACTCTACACTATCCACCCAGTGCTCAGTGGCCCATTCATGATCAAGCTCCAAATCATGCAATACCTTCTCCAAAACTTCCTTTATGTAATCAAAATTCATTAGTCAGATCTCAACCAACCAATGATCCTCCTTTGATAGCTCTAACTCCTTTTCTAAAGTTTCTTGAGGAAGCTTTAGGATACTCTCCAGCTTGGGATATGTGACCTTGTATAGCTCTGGGAACTCCTTGCAGGTATTCATCATGTCTTCTATGTCCTTCTGCAAGCTTCAGTACTTTTTGTATATTGAAACTACATGGTTGATGCTTGTATCACCATTTGATACCACCTTGTTGAACCACTCAATCATGGGCTTGGTCCAACTCTTTCTTTTCTCCACTTTTCTTTTATCTTCTTTGGACAGTAGGGTAGGCGCTAATGATTCTACCCTAGTTTCTTCCTCTGTCTATGTCCATTCTTGAATGTAGGTGGTGAGATACACCACTTGTGCTTTCAACTCTTCCTTGGTGGGCTGGTCTTTATTCATCTATTGAATGATGGTGGAGATGGACCCTTGAAACTCATCTATCTTCTACTCGTGAGTTGTTGGGCCTAGGTTAATTGTAGATATTTGGTATACCTGCCCTTGTATCATTCCCATACCTCCATCGACTACTGGGGTGGAAACTTGTAGCATTCAGGACCCAAAAGCATCCATGGTGATGTGAGAGCGGATCTTGGGCTTCTTCTCCTTACGAGTGCTCGTTTGAGCTCTGGCTAGTATCGCCTCTAGCCTCACCTTTGGGTCAATGACTATTGGAGCCTTCTTCTTCAATTTTTGTTCCAGCCATTTAGGAACCTTTGTATTTTCCTTAGGTGATTCATGGTCACCTTTCTCTTCATGTTCCTTCTGTGGTTGATCCTCTTCATTACCAGGAGCTTCGTCATCATGTTTTTCTTCCTCACTTGGCTCCTTTTCTAGCATGGTTCTTCCTATATCTAGATCGACGGAGGTGACATTTTCTTCAATGATGCTTTCTTCTTGGGATGCCCTTTCCTCTTTATGTGTAATCTCAGCACTATGCTTAGGCTTAGAGCTCTTTTGTTGGGTAGCTTTCTTCTCTTCTTTATCTTTCTCTTTTTCTTTCTTCGTAGGTACTTCTTCTTGTGTTGGGCCCTTATCTTGGCCAATCAGTGGAGGCTCCTCAAGTATTTCTACTTCTAGATCTATGTATTCCTTCCTTTCTTCAGAGCGGTGCTCCTCTAGGCATATCTCTTCTTATTGCTCCTGATCTGATGTTTCCATCACATAATGATCGTTGAGAGCCTCAGCATCCTCTCCTGAAGTTTGTGACCTTTCCTCATCATAAGCCACTTTATCCAAGTTTATATTTAGCCTGCCTTCTCAATGCTCAAAGTAATTGTCCCAATCATAATCTTTAGGCTCTTTAGTTGTTTCTTGTGTTCCTTCATTGTGTTGCTTTGCATGAAGCCTTTCCATCTCTTTCAAGATCTGCATTATGGCCTCCTTTTTTGGTGACTCAATAGGTTGCCGTAGAAGAGGTAGGGCAGCAAAAATCTAAGCCATCAGAGCTTGGACCTTGGGGTCAAGGATTACCCAAGAGATTTTAATAGGTACGTTTTACATATATGTCATGAAAGCTTGTGGCAATATAGGTGGCAGCATAGAAGTTGAGGGCATGGATGGTGGTAGAGTAGAGAATGTAGGAAATGGAGGTGGGAGCGAGGAAGGGGATAGAAGGGAGGTAGTAGAAGAGGAAGAGTCCAATACCATAACCAAAGTATTTGGTGAGGTGGATTGAGATTTCAAAGGCGGGTGGAGATGAGACAGGCAAAGCTTGAGAAATGGAAGGTGGAGGAGTGGCGACAGTGGCAACAACGGGAGAAAAATTGGTAGGTGGTGAGTGCAACTACTCGGTTTCTTCTTCCTTTTCATGTTGTTCCTCTTCCTGCATGGTAGGAATTTCAAGCACGAATTTCCCCATTCTCTTTGACCTTTTAGATGATTGTCCCTCAATTGCCTTCCTAGAGTACACCTTCTCTTTGGGCTTGCACTTGGGTACATCCTTCCTTTTCTTAAACCTTGTGACTGGTGGGGACTTGGGAGCTTCTCCTAATGAGCAAGCGACTACACCACTATCAGTTTCACTTTCAAGCTCATCCTCGAGCTCACCATAAGTCAAATTTGCACCCTGCTCTTGGTTTTGAGTTGTTTGTGCATCCACCCATTGTCTTGTTTTGTTTTCAATGGGTCAGGTTAGTATATCGAGGTTGGTGACCTCCTCTTCATTCCAATCTATAACTATTAGGGGAAGATTGACTAGGGAATTGTACCTATCATCTACAATGTCATCATCTTCAACAATTTAATTTAGCACTGGGAATAGGTTGATTGACTTCACAAACTGGGAAGTCATTATCATGTAGTGCTACATTTGCATCTCTTTTTATCACTACAGTTGGCCTAGAAATCCTCAATGTGAGGTTGTTGGGCATATTTTTTCCCAACCCATTTTTCAATTTTCCATCAAGTTCCACTCTTCCTCGGTTTGTGTGGAGTTCCAAGTTATTCTCCACCAATTCCTTTTCTAAATATTTGACACATTGGGTAGTGGGGCAGGAGTACATTCCTTGACTGAAGGTTAGGGGATACGGAATCCCAGCTCAGTGCTCATCAATCAACAATGTGTGGGAAGTCTACAATTTCTAAGAAACCTCCAGCAAAATGATGCAGTCATTAGGGTAGCACGGTAATCGGTAGGGTTTCCCTAAGAACCCTTCTGCTCTAATGTAGGTAAACTTTGGGAACTAAATGAACAGATAACCAAATCCCTTTATGAAGGCCTTCGCATTGTGTGATACCCTTCTCTCAAAATCTTCTCCTGGGAGTTTGATTATGTGCGCAATGAAGGCATCATTCACTCTTTTGTATTATTTTTTAAAGTTCTTGTATTGCAATTGAGGATGGCAGTCATAGACTTTGAGCTCTCCCTTCTTAGTCACTAGTGTTCTAACACAAAAGAATCCTTTGTCTAGGAATTTCTCCACACGGAGGAAGACAAGATAGGATGTCATGTAGAATTGGGAGGTTTTCTTTATGGCCACCAACTGGTTGTGCAAGTTATCACCGATCATATTTTCCCAATGGAACTTTGCCTCACCTCAGATGATCTCCTCAATGAAGTAGAAAATTCATTCTTCAAAGAAGGTAGTAGTTGGTAGGCCCATTACCTTTCTTAGGAGAGTAACCATATCATGGTACTCCTTGAAGAAGTTACTTCTAAATAGCTTTTGAGGCACCTTATTGGTGTTGCCCCTCTTGGTATTTAAACAATGTTGGTTGTTTGTCCTTTTGCATGCAAGAGGGTCTTGTTTCCACGTGGTTTCAGCAAATTCCTTCTCTACCTGTTCCATCTTATCAAATGTGGGGATGTTGAATGTTCAGCCAATAGAATTGGTAGATAGGTCTACCAATATTCTTCCATCCTTGTCAATGATTTTCCTATTGGAGTGATAACACTCCCGATAGGCCATGACTAGTTTTGGAGCTACAAGAGTGGGAGGGAAACTAGCTTCCTTCGCAAGACCAATTGCTTTAATCTTTTGTGCATCCTCTATGGTAAGTTTTACCATCACCCTCTACTTGAACTCATCAATATTTGTGTCTAAGGTCTGTGTCTAAGACCGTGTCCCAGGTGGAGGTGAGCTTGGACGTACATTCCACCCCGTGAAATTGGTATTTCATTTGTTCATTTTCCTCTTTCCCCTTGGTGTTCTTGTAGGCCTCTTTCCTTTATCCACCTTCTCAATGGGCTTCCCTGATGATCCCTCATCAGGTTCCATAAATTTTGAACACACAAAGTGTAGTAAGTGTTTTTCCATATAACAAGGAAAACATCAATTAAATCCTGCAAGTCCAAGGTCAAATACATTCGTGCATCTTTAAAAGATCATAAAATTCATCATCAATCACCTTTTGGAGTTCATTTGGACCGTTTGCACAAGTGTGGGCCTAGGGGTGCTGGTTTCCCATAGGTGGAATCCGTTTGGAGCAACTAGGAGTAGGATGGTGCTAGGGCTGTGAAGTTCCGCAGACAGCCGCCTGCAGGGAAACTTTCACATGGTTCATTTTGTGAGAAAACTCCTTATGAAATGATTAAGCACGTGTGAAAATAGGTCACAAGGTACTTGGCATCATTAGATTAGGCCCTGATGCTTCTGTGGGTTAGGAGGATGCAAGCACCATGGGGTTGAAAGCCCTTAATGTCCAATCATTAAGTAGCGATGTTTAGGAGACGGCGACCCACACACGGAGTTTTGCATCACAGGATCCACAAATACTTCATATGTCATGAATTATGCCTTGAAATCCATCCTTTGAAATTGGTCTCGAGAGTGCAGAAGTTAATTGTTGGGCCGCCGCTAAATTCTCGCTGTAAGGAATGGCCATGAGGGGACAGTGGTCTGCATAGTCAGGCCTGCAAACAACAAACAGACTTAGGTTTTCATTTTTGACAGACTTTGGAATTGGGTGAAGGGAAAAACATCCCGCAGAGTCCCCAATGTGGGAGGATGCACACACTCAGCCGTAAGATAGCAGTGTTGGGTAGACAGACCTCCGACGACATATGCTTGAACAGGTTTTCCCGCATTTTTTTTTACTTGGTGTTTTGCTCGAAAGGCTTTAAAGTCAAGAGGGAAACCAAGAGTGTGGAGTCTGTGGTGCAGGATGGTGTTGCAACTTCATTGTTAAACAACGGTGGCCGAGTGATGGTGAGCCACATGAAGAAGCCCATGAAGTGGTCAAGAGTTAGTGAATTTTAGCAAGTGTTGGGTTCAATCTTCTGGTGGCAACAATGGAGGCGGATCCTACAGTGTAGGATGATGTTAATATTTGGCCGCTAATGGAGCGGAGATGGGATGGGGGCCACCCGCAAATGGAACCCTAGATGGGATCATAGACTTAGCCACTTTCTTCAAGATTTTAAGCTCTGATAAGGATGGTGGGGGCGATGGTGTGGGATGCAATGGATTCCTCACCATGCAATGAATGACCATGGCGGAACGGGGTTCTGCATGAGCGCAATCACACAATTTCGGATGACACTGAGGTTTTGAATGCTGGGGGGAAAATTGTAAGCACAAGATTGAAGGTTGAGAGGGTCTAATGGAATGTCACAGAGGAGTAGGGTTTGATCTTTAAGGGTTTTCAATATTTACGTAACCCTAATTGTGAGAGAAATGCTTCAAAGATTTGAAACATAATGCACTTACCTAGAAATCACGTAAAAATTCGATGAAACTCTATCTCAAATTTGTTGTAGGATCTCGTGTGGGCGGAAGCTCCTTGTTCTCCTCTTAAAATTTTGAGTTGTTGGGGTGAAAATGACAGGCTCAACACTTCTATTTATTGGAAATTTAGCCATTAATGCAAGCATTTATTATAGGTACGGTGGCAGCTTGGTTGGTGGGGTTGTGGAAACCTGAGTTGGTGCAGTCGTTCGGTGAAGACCCAGGTGACGAAACCTTATGTAAACCTCGCCATGTGAGAATATTCCAAGAGATAGCCGCTACTTAGTGGTGGACAAATAGCAACATTCTGCAAAGGGGAGACCCACAAATGTGGGTCCATGAGGCTTGGTGGACGCAACGGCGAAAGGCCCAATGAAACCTGTAGGGCCAAATCTGCTAAGGCAAATCACTTAGTAAATTTTAGAGTAGGTGATTTTGGTCAAGTGAAACTTGGTGACTTTACTATGTGTGACCAACTTAAACTCATAAATAGGGGCACGTAAAATGAGGAAAAAGTGAAAATGACCTAGTAAAAAGGAAAAAAGGAAAGAGGGGGTCCTTGGTCTGAACGGGGTGTGTGTGCTATAAGCACAAAAAGTTGTGAATGAAAAAAACAAGGATATCATAGGTAAGATGATTAAGAAAATATATTGTGTTAGAGATGATGCAAGTATTTCTGATGATGAATCTAATTATGGAGGTGATCACGATGAATGCTTGTTCATGGATTTAAAAGATGAATCTATTTCCACTAACTCTAAGAGATGTGTGAAGGAATGCCCTCTGGAGATAATGGAAAGAACTAAAGGTACTTTGGTATCTTCTTTTCATGCTAGACAAGATAAGAACTATTGGATCATTGGAAATGGATGCTCTAGCCATATAAACAGAGACAAGAGTAATTTTTTTAAGCTTAAAAAGAATGATGGAGGACTTGTTATATTTGGTGATGATTCATGTGCTAAGATTTGTGGAATAGGTTCAATCAATTTTGATGGAAAGCATAATACTGATGATGTTTACTATGTTAAGGGTTTAAGGTATAACCTCTTGAGTGTTGGAAAAATATGTAGCAAAGGATACAATCTTATGCTTCAGGATGATGGATGTGAGATTAGAAAAGGGTTTGAAACTATGATTGCTACTACAAGAAGGATAGATGGAAATGTTTATCAGCTCAAGGGTTTTGGTGGTCATTGATTTATGACTCAAATTAATGAAAGTTGACAATGGCATAGGAGGATGTGTCACATTAATTTAGATAATCTAGTAAGAATTGATTTAGTCCAAGTAGTGATATTTTTTCCAAAGATTACAAAGCCTATCAATGTTGTCAACAAGGATTGTCAGATTGGAAAGCAAACACGACATTTCAAAGGAAAAGAACAATCTTCTACCGAATCGTTGGAATTGGTTCATACGAATATTTATGGTCCTACAAGAATAAGAAGTCTTCAAGGTAACAAGTATTTCATGCTTTAATTGGTGATTATTCTAGAATGACATGGGTTATTTTTCTTGAAGAAAATTTTGAAGCCCTAGATGGGTTCAAAGAATATAAAGTTATTGTTGAGAATGAAATAGACATGAAAATTAAATGTTTGAGATTTGACAAAGGTGAAGAGTTCACCTCCAATGAATTTAACATGTTTTGTGAGAATCATGGCATAAAGAGGAACTTGTCTTCCCCTAGAACTCCTCATGTATGTTATCCTTGGAGAGAATTTAGTTGATGTCCTTGCAGTGATCCTTGAAACAAGCAAAACAAAACAACATAAAGACTCCCTATGAGTTGTGGTATGGAAGGATCCCTATTGTCAAGTACTTCAGAGTGTTTGGAAGCAAGTGTTATATTAGAAGAGATGAAGAAAACTTGGGAAAGTTTGATGGAAGGTCTAATGAAGGAATCTTCCTTGGATATTCTACTAAAATCAAAGTTATTGGCCCTATAACAAAAGACTAAGAAAGATTGTTGAGAGTGCAATTTTCAAGGTTGGAAAAGATTTTCAAAACTCAGTGGTGATAGATGGATACAAATTACATGAGCATATTTGTAGAGAAAATTAAAAGGATAAGGAAAAGGAAATACAAATTGAAGAGGAAGAAGCTCCAGAAAAGACCCTTAGAACCCTTAAGTATGTGCAAAAGAATCATTTTGAAGATCAAATCATTGGAGACAAAAGAAAAGGTGTGCTAACAAGAAGGAAAGTTGTTGAAGAAGAGGTAAATTTGTGTTTACTTTTTGAAGTTGAACCCAAAATAGTGATTGAAGCATGCAAATATGAACATTGGTAAAATGCTATGGAAGAAGAACTGTTGTAGATTGAAAAGAATCAAACTTGGGAACTTGTCCCAAGGCCTGCAAACAAAAACACAATTGGAACTAAGTGGGTGTTCAAAAAAAACTGAATGAGAATGGATAAGTGGTAAGAAACAAACAAAGGCTTGTGTGTAAGGGCTACACACAAGTTGAAGGAATAGATTTTGAAGATATTTTCCTCGGTGGCAAGAATAGAAGCTATCAGGATGTTTTTGGCTTTTGAAGCACATAAGGACTTTAAAGTTTCTCAAATGGATGTGAGGTCTTCTTTCTTGAATAGAGAATTGGAAGAAGTATACATGGACCAATTGGAAGGATTATAGTTATCAAATAAACCTAATATGGAATATAGATTGATTAAGGAACTATATGGATTGAAGCAAGCTCCTAGAGCTTGGTATGCAAGGTTGGATAAGTATTTCATACAAGGATTCAATAATGGTACCACAGATAGTAATCTTTACTTTAAAGTTTAAAAAGATCAAATCTTGATTGTGGTTGTTTATGTTGATGACATAATTTTTGGATGAAATGAAGATATGTGTAAGAAGTTTGCAGAAGAAATGTAAAAAGAGTTTGAGATGTCTATGTTTGGGGAGATGAATTTATTCCTTGGGCTACAAATCAATCAAACAAACAAAGGTATATCCATTTCAAAATCAAATTATGTCAAAGAAATGTTGAAGAAGTTTGGAATGGAAGGCTCTAAACCAATATGTACTCCTATGGTTAATGTTTACAAGTTGAACAAGAATGATGAATCTCCTAGGGCTGATCAAAGCTAGTATAGATCAATGATTGGTGGACCATTATATCTAACTATTACTAGACCGGATATCATGCATGCAGTTTGTCTTGTGGCTAGATTTCAAGAAGATCCTAGAGAGTCACATGTTGCGGCAGTGAAGAGGATATTTAGATACTTGAAAGGCACTCTGAATCATGGTTTATTGTATCCAAAGGATACTAATTTCATTTTGAGTGCTTACAAAGATGAAGATTGGGATGGTTGTGTTGATGACAAGAAATTTACAAATGGTGTTGCATTCTTTCGTGGATGTAGATTGGTATCATGGCTAAGTAAGAAACAAAATTCAATATCTTTATCTATTGCAAAGGTTGAGTACATTGCAGCAACATCTTTTTGCACACAGGTGTTATAGATGAGGCAAATGTTGAAGGATATCAAAGTGGTGTATGATGAACTAATTTCTATATTTTGTGACAATACAAGTGCAATCAATATTTCAAAGAACTTGGTAATGCATTCAAGGACAAAAAATATTTCAATTATATATCACTTTCTGAGAGAGAAGGTTTTGGAGAATGAAGTGAAGCTTGAATATGTTCCTACAAAGGGTCAAATTGCTAATATATTCACTAAGGCTCTTCCTAAGGATACTTTCAAGCATCTCTAGGAGAATTTGGGGGTTATTGCCCCTCCTTATTTGAACTAAATGCATAAGGAGATGCATTAGTCCAGTGGACCTCAAGATTCATTCTTTATTCTGGACTGATGTTGGTGGCTACCTCTCAGGGGGAGTAGGTAGTAGCATTGCTCATTGTTGTAGTCAGAAGAGTGTGTGTTGTCATTGTGCAATGGTTGCTAATTTGGTGAAGTTTGGTGTGTTCTCCTAAGGGGGAGTATATAGAGAGGTAAAGGAAAGATGTTGTAGAGCAGTAGTAAACAGGTTGATTGATGTCAAATAAAGAGAATAAACAATACAAATATTATGTCATTTTCCATTGATGTCAAATGGGGAGAGAGATTCATGTGAAAAAGGAACAAGTTATCAAGGAGAGTAATTCATTAAGGGAGAGAGTCGTGTAAAGAAGACAAGCTAGACAAAGGGGGAGAGAACAATGTGTAAAAGATAAGTTATTTAGGGGGAGAAGTAATGTGAAGAGTTGCAGTGTGTTGGTATTCAAATTTGTTGTGTCTTTGATGGTTTTTCACATAATGTGTTGTCATCAATGACAAAGGGAGAGATTGTTGCAAGTATGATAAATTGGTGTTGTCATTAATTCCAAAAAGACTATGTTGTCATTGATGTCTATTGTTGGATAAGATTGTTGCAAGAGTGTGAGCAGTTGATGCTTTGATTAGTTGAATTATGTTGTCATTAGTAACTAGTTTCAACCTCTAATGTTGTTGTGATAAGCTTATGTGGTCTATAGTTGAGTTGCATTTGGTTCAATTGTGTTGAGGAAGTGCTAAAGATGATGAGGATGTGTCTCTAATGCTTGGTTTCCAAGTGCTTTTGAGAAAATTTGATAAAAAGAGGAAACAACACATGTTGCAGTGGTGTTCTAGGTTACAGAGGTATGTTCTTGTGTTTTTCTACCTATGTGATTTGGATGTGTTGGTGAGAGTATTTTTTAGGTGTTATATTCAATATTTGGTGTGTTGGATTGTTGTGTAGAAGAAGTTGTGTTCACCATTGTGTGACTATGTTTTGTTGAGGTTTCTGAGAGAAATACTTATGCTTTGCATTTCTCCGTAGTCATGCTTTATATCTTGTGGTTATGAAGGAGTGTTGAAAGAGATGGTATCTTTTTTCAGTCAAGATAGTTTGATATTTGATGCTTTGGAAGCCAATTTCTCAAGTAACAGTGTATAGCAGAGTTGTCTGAGTGTACTGGGTGTGTACATTCTTCAGGTGGAAGTTGTTGTGAAGGCTTTTGTTGGATTTCAGGGTGTTCATGGAAGATTCTAGATCATGTTCAAGTGTGGTGTGTGGTTTTCAATTCATCCCTAGAGTTAAGGAAGCGTGTACTTAAAATTTTAATGGTGTTTACATGGGTATCGACCGACCTGGTATTTACACTACTTGCAATGGATAATTATTATTTGTAGAAGCGTGTTGTAGTGTGGTGTTGTTGATTTAAGTCCCAACTAAGGTGTGATGTGGTCTTCTTTCACTTCTCCCTTCCACGGAAGTGTTTTGGCATCGACCTAATTTGAATTTGCATGGTTGATCTATGCATAGCCGACCTTGGAGAAGAGTTTCAAGGTTGATGATGGTATAAATAAGAATTGTGTTGATGAAGGATGTTAAGATATATGTGAGAGATGCAAATGAAGCAAGTTTTAGAATGTTAGAGTGTGAAAATGAGAAGTGCAATGAAAAGTTTCATGTGTTAGTCTGTTGGATGTAGTGAGCAGAAGGTGGCTATAAATCTTCAGCCATGTTGCGAAGGTGTTGATGTCATTGTGGTGGATTCTATGTTGCATTGAGATTCTTTTCTTTGTGTAACATTTCTTCTCTATCTTCTTTTATATTATGGTAGTGATCCTTTATCTTTCTTGGGCAGTGAGCCCTCCGATAGTGAGCCCTATTGTATTTGGTGTTGATATTGTATACACCTAAAAATGGTCACATCACAAAAGTCTGGTAATTAATTATATATTTTTAATATTTAATTAAATCTCTGAATTCAATCTGCGTATAAATAAATCTAAATAATTTATTTATATTGTTCATTCTTTCATTTCGATTAAATAAATAAGTTTATTTAATCACTTATCCATTTCTTAATTAATTAAGAAATAAACATTATGATTTATTTATATTAATTATCATAATCTTGGCTTGAATATTTTATTCAAATAAAGATTAAATATTCTTCTTTTCTAAAAATCTTCTAAAGTCTATTTGCAATTAAATATTCCAAATATTTAATTAAATCTTCTAATGTCCATTCACATCAAATATTTCAAAAATATTTTAAATCCTCAAACCTACATAGCATATAAAATTAAATAAATTTATTTATTTAATATTGGATTATCTACAACAACCGTGAAATAACTTCAAAACAGAAAATCAATAAATTTCTCTGTTTTTGAGCAAAGTTGTTCCCGTGGGTTGAAGACAAACCTCCATTCTTCTCTCCAACCTCCCAACATCTTCCATCTTCCTCTCAACCTCTCCATCTCTCACCATTCAAAATTACCATACAATCTCATAGCCATTGATCTTTGCCAACCAGGCTCTTGCCTGTAAAAATCTATAAAAGGGACTGTCGGGTCTCTGAAAAAGAGAAGCTTTTGTATGGGAAAACTATAGTCAATCAGCCTTCCAGCATCCATAGCCTCTAGAATCATAGCATAGCATAGCTTAGCATATTAGCAATCCATATCATGGCCTATCATCCTTATACCGTAGGTTCAATAGCATTCATAATCCACAGCCCCTGTGCATAATCTACAGCCCCTGTGCATATCTATATATCAACATTTCACTCCACCAGCATATAGGATAGAGAAGTATTCTCTCTTTTTGCATACTCGTTCTGCAGTTTATCATTCTGAGAAGCTTTGCTTACATAATTTGAGAGCAACAGCTTCAAGAAAATCACTGGAGATAGAGGACAATGGAACGATTCTGAAGAAGCTTTGTTTGATTTCTTTGATTTCATTTTATTTAGCTTTCTTTAGTTTAATGTTGCATTGGTGTGTTTTTATTATCTTATTTTGATACTAACATTTCCCACACATATTTTTGGCACCCATCGTGGGGCTCTTGCCCCAATTTTAACATCTTTTCATAGATTTTTCTGACAGGTTACGGCCAAAAGAGCGTATTAGCGCATTAAACACACTTCAGCGTAGTTCACACCCAGTTTAGCACTCTTTAACTCTGTTACAACGCTCTTTAACTCTATTACAGCACCCTTTAAAGATTCTATAGCACCCTTTAAAGATCCTGCAATGCCCTTTACTAATCCTGCAACGCCCATTATTGATCCTGCAGTGCCCATTACTGATCCTGCAGTGCCCATTACTGATTATGTAGTGCTCTTTACTATTTTCATAGAGCATTTCTATTTTAGCGTTTTGAATGACTGTTTTAGTGCATTTCTTTTTCTTAGCATAGAATTTGTAAGTCTACAACTATAATCTGTGACTTAAGTAGGATTTAACTGGATGCGAAGCGACCGCGGCCAATAAGAGCTTTAAAAAAATGAACCAATCCTAGGATAGTCAATTCAAAAATGAATCAATCCTAGGATAGACATATATTTTAAAATGAATCAATCTACGATAGTCACCACACAATGATCTTGTAATTAAAATTGAACAATTTGTTTTGTGAAGCAATATCTTCACTTGGATTAGATCATTGTGATTTGGGTTTTAAAAAGAACATTTGTTTGCTTTGTCTGTGGCAATAGGTCTATGCTCTCCCCTTAACTAGGTGATCAAAATACCAGACTTTCCTTTTCAATTTCATGCAAATTTATTGTTTTAATTACATCCTTTAGAGAGCTTGCTCTTGTGAGAAAAAGTACTCACCCAAGAGGAACGACTCAAGTGGGTTCAAGCCAAAGCCAGGCTATTCCGCCCCACTATAAAATTTAAAGCAAATATGGGGAAACCCTCTTTTGATGGTAGTGTGCAAGATAACCATCCCCAAAGCCTGTTTTCTAAAGGTTGGGAGGTCTCCTGAGGGAGTCTATCATTTTCCGCACCGAACGGAAACCCTTACTACGAACTTAGTGTAGTATCCAACCGAAGTCAGTTTCTGAACATCATAATAATCACAGTGCAGGGGAGGGAAGAATCTACCCCCAAGATACTCACCATATAACTGCCAAGGACTGTTTGCTCAGGGGATCCGGTATCCACTTCTGTCACTCTGAGTACGCGCCTGGAAAAGACAAAAACACGGGCAGGCCTTCGGGGGTGACATGGCTGTGTGAGTCGACGCAGTTCTAAGATGTGGGTTGTTGATTATTATGGTGACCTACGTGAGTACTAAGAGTGAGTCTGCTTGAACTATCTGTCATGTGTAAAACCTGTGAAAAAAAAATTTGAAAAAATTTTTGATCATACACTTAATGTTTAGTATAGGACTTAAAGACAACTATTCTACAACTTGCTTGATGTGTCTTCAAAACATTAATTCAGTAAATATCATCCAAAATTCACAATTACATTGATTACTCTCATGTTAAGAGATTGGAAATCCACAACCTTTGTTAAGAAATCCATTCTTAAACGAATCAAAAATTCAAAGAAACCACTTAGCTACAAGAAACTATTGAAGAAAAGACGATTATTGTACCAAAGTCGAAAGGTTTTACTTAAACATAGAACCTTTGTCCATCGATATCATGACTGTGTTAGAGGTTTCACTGATGATTATGTTGTAGAACCATTATATTCACGAGCTTTCTTTCAAAGAAGATCCCTTTCTCAAAGGCACAACCACAGTTAGCGTATTTGTTCTTCTTATATTCCCCAACCTGCAATTGAATATTCTACTCGTCCAAATCAATTTTTGCAGTAGAGAACTCAATCACATTAGGCATTTATCACAAATCCATCTTTTTATGAAGCTATGATCAAATTTCATAAAGTACAAAATCATTTTTTTCTTGATCTTTTGCTTAAATTCCTGCCAATAGGATTTTCATCCTTTCAATCAAGGAAAAACATGAGCTAAAGACTAGAAATCTTTTAAGTCATAGAATCTTCATTCTATCCTGACTTTCATAGCCATCAAAAATTGCACTATTTCATTCTTTTGATCAAAAGTTCGTAGAATTTGGGGCAAAGCTTATTCCTGTTGTCACAAGATCTCGAAAGCACATAGAAAAAGATGAAAGAGAAAGTATCACAAGCAAAATGGGTGATAATAGTGAGAAGGAAGAGAATCCATTTCATATTGAAGAGATAACATAAGAAAAGCTTCAAGAAGCAGAGCAGGATCCCCAATTCCATACTCTTATAGAAAGAATTTTAGAACAAAACAAAGAAAGATATTTTCTTTCATTAGCTAATCAAGGAGCTAAATTACCTTCCGATTTTGATATAGAATGGATTAAAGAGAATCCTGAAACTCCTCCTAATGATTTTAGTGCCCTTACTCAACAGATAAAAGAATTACAAGGGCAAATAAAGGAAATGCAAGGGGGTGCAACAAAGAAGTATGTTTTGGATGACATATCTCCTTATCCATTTGATAGGAGTCTTCAAATGATCCCTTTTCCAAAACATTGTGAAATCCCCTAAATTTGATGAGTCTGATGGAAGCTGATCCCATTGAACATGAGGACTGCGAATATGAGTCTAAATTTGCTTATGAAGATACCTACTTAATGCGATTGTTTCCATGAAGTTTGGGTGGAAAATCCATGGAGTGGCTTTCCAAGATCACTCCCCCCATCAAAACCTTTGAGGAGTTAATAAATCAATTTATATCACAATACGCCTACAACATCCAACACCAGATAACCATGCTTGATCTTTGTAAAGTGAAACAAAAAGTAGGGGAATCTTTCACTACATTTTGCAAAGATGGAGAATATTTTTTGCACAATATTCCCACCCTATTCCTGAAAAGGAAAAGATGGATATCTTCATAAATAGCCTAGATCAAGAATTAAGCTACAGGCTTAATCTCCATTGCCCTCATAACTTTGAAAAATTGATTGAAAGCGCCAATTACCATTGAAGGGGCCTTGGTCAAAAGAGGAGTAATAAAAATTGATAATCCAAGTTCATCCAACCATAACAACAATGATAAAACAAGGTTTTGGAACAGAAATAAAAATGTTGTCAATGATGGTATAGTGGATGCAAACAATCTATGAACAAGATCATCTATCTTCAACCTATCAAGTGCTCCACGAAACAACCAACAACGAAATACCAATCAACAAACAAGGACAAAACTCCAATCAAGAAAGAATGACCAATCAAAACAACAAGGATAATCGTGGTAATTTCAATAACAATCTTGGCAATACCCAAACATCAAATCTACCAAGACCTCCATATCTCTTTTCTACAAATCGACCTTAATTTACTCACTCCTTGGTCAACTGAGTTCCTTCCCATGAGCTTCGACAATAAGGTTATCACCTTACCACCACAAAGATATGGTTTCACAGTCAAACCACCATCATGGAATGACTCGTATTATTGCAATTATCATCAATGTAAAGGTCATAGAACAAATAACTGTCAAGCCTTGCGAAATCTAGTACAAGATTTGATTGACAATGGTACCATCAAAATTGAAGGACATCATACCAACAACGATCATCAAGCATTCAAAGATCCTTTACCAAACTATCAAAAGGGGAAACATCAGATACCAAAGCGAAAAGAATAAATAATGTTGAAGACAACAAAATCCGCCACATCTATGCAGATGATCAACGGGTTAATGTTATCAAAATCAAGGAAAAACAAGAATATCAACAGGTTAATGTGACTACGAGAGGACAAGAAAAAGTTGTCCTAAAAGGTAGTTCATCTAAGGCAGCTATTCCTCCTCCAAATCATTATAATCTAGTTGATCAACTGAGAAAAACATCAGCTCAAATCTCCATCCTTGAACTTCTCAAAATATCTCCCATACAGAAGAATATTTTAGAAGAAGCTCTTGTAAACACAACTGTCGACACTGATCTAGATGTAGATAAATTTCAAGCCATGGTGGGACATTTGTCTTCCCCCACTTGTCTTTCATTCTCTGAAAAAGATGATTCCTCCATGACACATCTGCATAATTCATCGCTTTATCTTGAAGTCATGATCCATAAACACTGAATCAAACGTGTCCTGATAGATGGAGGAGCCGGTCTAAACATTTGTACCTTAAAGCTAATACATGCCTTAGGAATATCAGAAAATTCCATTGATCCACGAAGGAAAATAACTATCAA
>VDFB02210664.1:0-181176 GCA_007258455.2 Sequoia sempervirens | reverse complement strand
ATATATATATATATATATATATATATATATATATATATATATATATATATATATATATATATATATATATATTTATTAATTTGTTTAATGATATTTTGTAATTCATAATTGCACTGTTAAATTAATTTAATTATTTATGTTTGTAAACATAATTCTTTTTGTTTCTGGTATGAATAAAACAAGATTGTGCTATAGTGAAAACATGAAAATAGAAAGGAATTTCTATTAATTTGTTAAATTATGAACTTTGATAGGATAATATAGTAAAAAGGCAATTTGTGAATATATATCAGCATTGATCATTTAATTCTTATTTTAATGTGTATATGGTGGAAATGGAATTTAATATAGAATGAATAAGTTATCTTTTTATTCTTATTTTGTGAAGTTGTAGTCTTGTAGACTTGTGGGTTTGGGACATTGTTAGTTCTTGATGTGGGAACCCTTTTGTGTTAGCACTTTAGTCTTCCAGAGGATTGTGATTTTGCTGATTTTATATCTTTCTATCATGAGCTTCTGTTATGATATGTTTTACGATTGGGGTGTACTGTGTTGTGAGATTTTGGTTATGAAATTTATTGGCGAGATGGGTTTTGCCTCGTGTGTTATTATTGTTGTATTTCAATGTGCATGATTGTGATGGTACCACCTCAGTTTCTTGATGGTTTTGGTTGGGTCTCTAGGGAGAGTGGCTCCTCGTGGGGGCCGCGCCCCGCTTAAGGGGAAGGGCACAGGATAACCCACGAGTGAGTTATTAATCAAGTGAAAACCTAATAATTAACTTAGGAGGGTTGGGTAGTAATATCATTATAAGATTTTAAAAATGGATGCCTCATCTTCATTAGTGCTTCCGCAGACTAATGGAAGGCTGAGAAGGCCTTGGTCGGCAAGGTCGTGACCTCGTCTTCACGAGAGGTTTACGGCTCTGCATGAGTCACCCTATGGACTGGCACCTCCAGTTGGGAGGAAGGGCACAAGACAGCCATAGATGGGACCGACGCCTCCAGTTGGGAGGAAGAGCACTGGACAGCCCATGTAGGACTATGCGATGACACTCTCCCCTAGTTGCCCATGTGTTTACTTTATTGTGTTCCTCTGGAAGTAGGTTATGGGAGTTGGTTTAGATTGTTGATATTTGGATTTATCTTGATTTATGATTATTGCCTTAATATATCTTTGGTGTACTTTGTGGTCTTGTATGATCTCATTGATATTTATGATCTTGTATTTTTATGGTACTGTGTTATGATGTTATTGTTTTGTTTCATTGCTTTTTGGAGTATTGTGTTATGGTTCTATGTTTGGTACTCCTTGTATGTTTGTACTTCAGTTGACAGTCTTGGTCGGAGTTACTTCTTTGTCACCTCTTAGCACGGGGGTGGTCGGGTGGAACGTGCTCCGCACACCGTTGGGTTCCCCATCAGCGTTCGTTGGCCCAGTCTCATCTAGTTGAAGATTTGTTCCAGTTGATCTCTTTGTATTTTGATAACCTTGTATATTATATTCATCCCACAAGTTTGGGAATCATGATGTAAATTATGGTTATGGATATGTTGTATATTTAAAAGATGATGTAATGTAAATTTCAACTTTGTATCCTTATTTGGTTATGTGATTTCTCATGGTTTTATCTTGTGATGGAATCTATGTATATATATCTAATGTTGTCATTAATAGTTCCTTTTGATATCTTATGAGTTGATGTTTTGTAATGTTTATTTCGATGTGACCTCGTGTGCCCCAAAGAACATAGTCGGTTATGTTATTTGTATTGTAATGAAATGAAGTACATGTGTATGTATATGATCATTTAATATTTGGTATATTGATTATTTGTTTTTCTTAAAAAAAAAATTGTGTTCTTTATTTGTTTGTTCTTTGGGGCTCTGCACGTAGGACATTACACAAAACTAGAGAGGGAGAGATGGAGGGATAAAAATATAGAGATAGGAAGTTATATAGAGAGAGGTAGGGAGAGGTACATATGGGGATATATTATAGAGATATATGGGAAGAGAAAGAGAGATATATTTATATCTTTATCTCCCTCTCTATCTTTATATATTTTATTATCTCTCAATCTCTCTCTTCCTCTCTCCTCTATTTCTCTCTATATTTGTTTTTCCTTCTCTCTTCCTCTATCTCTCTTCCTCTCATTTCTTCCCTTACTATTTTTTTCTATCCCTATTCATCTCCCCCCTCTCTCGCCCTTTCCCTCTTTATCTCTTGATCTCTTGACCTATATATATTTTTCTCATGTTTCTCTTTATCTCTCTATCTCTCTCTTTATGTGGTTTTATCTATCTATGTCTCTCATTCATCTCTTTATTTATCTCTCTTCCTCTTTATCTCTTTGTCTCTTCATACTAATTCATTTATATCTATACCTCTATTTTTGTATCTTTATCTCTCTTTTTTCTCTTTGTAGCTCTTTATCTCTCTCTCTATTTCTCTCTCTTTATTTTCCTCCTAAGTGTGAAATGGGTACACTAAAGAGGTTTTAAAGGTTAATTATCACATCCTTAATAAAATTACATGCTACTCTAAGCATAGATCCCTAAGGGCATGCTATCCTTGGATTTTTGGCATGTAACGACTAATCAAAAGTTACCTTCTCTCTCTCACTCTATAAATTTTAATTTATATTTTAAGTTTGAAATTCATTCTATTATATAAATTATAGAAAAAATCTAAAATAGAATTATTCTTCAATAATTAAAGCTTCAATAAGATAAATAATTATAAATTGAATTAATTTAATAATTTTTAATTATTATTTGTAATTTCATAAAAATACATAAATAATAAAAATAAATTTCAAACCTAAATCTAAATTGAAAACTAAAATAAAATAAACTAAATGAAAAGTAAAAATATATCAAAATCAAAATATTAATAAACATAATATTTTTTTAAAAATTAATAACAAATACTAAACTTATAGGAGAGAGAAATATAGAGATATAGAAAGAGGAAGTGATAGGGAGAGATAGATATAGAAAGAGAGAGACAATGAAAGAGGGGGAGATGGAGAGAGAAATATAAAGATATAGGAAATGATATATAGAGAGAGGTAGAGAGGGATATATATAAAGAGAAAATGGGAGAGATATCGAAGGAGCGATGGAGTAAATAAGATAGATAGATAGATAGATAGATAGATAGATAGATAGAGATAATGAGATATAAATAGAGAGGAAGAGGGAGATATGTGAAGATAGAAATAGAGTGGGAGATAAAGGAGGCGATATAAAAAAATTAATTGAGAGAGAGATAGAGAGGAGGGATAGATAGAGAGGGAGGGAGAGAGGAAAGAGAGGTTGAGAAATATAGAAAGAGAGAGAGAGGGAGAGAGGTAGACAGGGATATATATGGATAGAAAGAGGGAGAGATAGAGATATATATATAGTGGGAAAGATAGAGGGGAAAGAGATGTAAGTACAGGTAAGGAGATAGAGATAGGGAGAGAGATAGAGAGGAAGATAGAGATGGAGATGGAGATGGAAATGGATAGAGTGAGAGAGAGAAATAGAGATAGAAATAGGGGGATACAAAGAGAGAGGGAGAGATGAAGGGATAGAAAGATAGAGATAGGAAGTTATATAGAGAGATGTAGAGAGAGGGAGATATATCTAGAGAGAGAGGTAGGGAGAAGTACATATGGGGAGATATTATAGAGATATGGGAAGAGAAAGAGAGAGATCTCTTTATATCTTTGTCTCACTCTCTATATTTATATTTTTTTATTATCTTTCAGTCTCTCTCTTCCTCTCTCTCCCCTATTTCTCTCCATCTTTGAATTCCCTTCTCTCTTCCTCTATCTATCTTTCTCTCATTTCTTCTCTCTATCTATTTCCCTCTCCCTATCTTTCTCCCCTTACTTTTTTTCTATCCCTATTTATCTCCCTTCTCTCTCCCCCTTTCGCTCTTAATCTCTTGATCTCTTGACCTCTATATATCATTATCTCCTATTTCTCTTTATCTATCTATCTCTCTATCTCTCTTTATGTGACCATATATATCTATGTCTCTCCTCTTCTCTCTTTTCCTCTCTTTATTTATCTCTCTTCCTCTCTCCATATTTATTCCTTTATATTTATACCTCTATTTTTTTTATCTATATCTCTCTTTTTATCTCTCTCTATATCTTTGTCTCCCTCTCTATTTCTCTATCTTTCTTTCTCTATCTATTTTCCTCATAAGTGTGCAATGGGTACATTGAAGTTGTTTTAAAGGTGAATTATCATATCCTTAACCAAATGACATGCAACCTTGAGCATAAATTCCTAGGACGTGCTATCCTTGGATTGTTGGCATGAAATGACTAATCAAAAGTTACCTTCTCTCTCTATAAATTTTAATTTATATTTTAAGTTTGAAATTTATTTTATTATATAATTTAAAAAATATATATAAAATAGAATTATCCTACAATAATTAAAGTTTTAATAAGATAAATAATTATAACTTAAATTAATTCTAATATTTTTTAATTATTATTTGTAATTTCATAAAAATATGTAAATAATAAAAATAAATTTTAAACTTAAATCTAAATTAAAAACTAAAATAAAACAAACTAAATGGAAAGTCAAAATATATCAAAATATAAATATTAATAAACATAATAATTTCATAAAATTAGTAACAAATACTAAACCTATTAAGTTAATAAATGATTAAATAAAAAAGTAAAACTATTTGTTTTAATTTATTAGAATTGAAATATTAATAGAATATGTACCTAAAAAATATAATTAATATATCACAAACAATATTAACATAAACTCAATATTAAAAAAAAAAATGATGGAGAACATTCAAGAGAAACATTATCAATAATTTATTACTATAGGAACAATCTAAAAATAATGGAGAGCTCCTCAGGTGGTGGCGATGGTGGTGGTGAAATTTCAAATTTCGAAAAGGCAAGATTCCTTGATGATGTTGCAGGCATTAATGGTGGACAAGTTGTTGATGGGAAGGTGATGTCAGTTGGGTCCTTTATTACAGGTAAGTATAGTGGTTCCCCTTTAGCGGCTAATGAATTTTCTGGGGGCAAAGGGGCTTCAAAGATTGCATTTCCGATGCACTCCCCAGTGTCCTTCTCTGAAAAGGAGAATCTTGTGGCTGAAAAGTCTGGGCCAGGCCTGTCGTTTGTTGTTTGTGATGGGACTCCTAATGTTGTGGGTCTTGGGATTGACAAGACTAAGAATTATTTCTTGAGGAGCTCTTCTCTTAAGTGGACGAATCTATTTGGGGCTAAGCCTAAAGGTAAAAGTACTTCTCCTCCTGTGTTGTTTGTTGCTAATGCGAAGACTAGAGAATACTCTATTTTTGTCCTGAGCTATATTGTTGATAAAAGCATGTCAAATATGGATATGGATTTGCTAGGAAAAATTTTTGGTCCCTGACCTCATATTGAGTTGGTGTGCAAGTTTTCTTTAAATCATTGGAAACCTAAGGGATAGATTGATGTGGTTGTTATGGCTAAAGGTTTCTTTTCTTTTACTTTCAACTGTGAAGATGATTTGGTAATGGCACTGATAGGTGGCCCATGGTTTATTGGAAAATCCTCTTTGATGCTAAAAAGATGGGAACCAGGTTTCAACTCGAACTTGTGCTCTTTTTCGGCTGCTCCAGTTTGGGTTCAACTTCCTAGTCTCCCAATGGAATTTTGGGATGATGAAGTGTTTAAGGGGACTGGAAGAACTTTTGGGTGTTTGTTGTCGATTGATCAAATGACGACCTCTAGGAAGCGACTGGTTTATGCCATATTTTGTGTGAATGTGGAGCAATCAACTGACTTGCCTGCTTTGATAAAGATTAACTCTAAGTTTGGGATTTGGGAACAAGTGGTTGAATTTGAGTTGAATCCCTTTGCTTGCTTCCATTGTAAAAAATATGGCCATTGGGCAAAGAAATATCCTCTCAAAGTGTTGAAGCAGATGACTAAAAAATGGAGAGAGAAGGAGAAAGCTCCTGAATAGGATTTGGAGCCTTTGGGAAAAGATGAGTTAGCCCTGTGCGAGTTTTTGGAGAATAAACCTGTGGAAATGGGCCTGGTAGTGGCTGACAAGGTTGATATTCCTAAAGTTCAAGTGAACTTGGTAGAGTTGAATCAGGTTCTAAAATAGGGAGACAAGGATATTTCTCCCCTTTTCATGATACTATGGAGTCTATGAACATAGTGAGAACTAAGGTTATGGAGGATGGTAAGGCCTCTATGAATGATGGTTTAATATCTCCTCCTTTGGGGGTGATTTAGGTTCAAGATGATGGTTCGAAGGTTGAGGGGTTGGAGGTCTTGTCTGAAGTGAAGGAGAATGAGGAACCTGAGGATCTGGACAATCCTCCTTTCATTCCAATTTGTGGGCGTAATAAGAAGAAACACTCTCCCTCGTTGGGAGTTGTGACATGGAATAGAGAAAGGTTAGATTGTGGGTCTAAGCCATGAGTTAGAGGTTGCCCTCCTGCTAACGTTGCTAGGGATAAGGAAAGATGAATAGATATTGTTGATGGTACAAAGAAAACTCTACTAGATATGTGCTCCAAAAGAACGTCCCATAAACTATTATGAAGATCATTTCCTGGAATATGAGGGGATAAAATCACCCTCATAAGCATAATATTCTTGCTAATATGGTAAGAGATCATCGCCCTGATATTGTGTTAATTCAAGAAACAAAAATGGGTTTGGATAAATTATCTAGGTTGAAGAATAAGATTTTTAAGGATTGTGGGATGCATTATTTTGATGTAGTGGGTGCTTCGGGAGGGATTGTGACTTTTTGGAATCTTAGGGTGATTCAAGGGGTTGAGGTGTTCAAGGATTGTAATCATGTGGCTACTTCCTTTAACCATTTGCGTGATAAGTTCTCTTGGACTCTATCTAACATATATGTTTTGAATTGTAAGAGTGCTAGAAAAAGGTTGTGGGAGAATCTTGGCTCCTTCAAAGTGATGCACCATATTGATAATTGGTTGGTTATGAGGGATTTTAATACTCCTTTGAATGATGCTAACAAGTTGGGTGGTTCGTAGATTGTGGATGATAGCAGATATGATCTTATGAATCTTATTAATGATTCTACTCTTCTTGATTTGGACATGAAATGTGCTTCTTTCAATTGGTCAAATCAACGAGTGGGAGGTGCCCTTATCTAGGTCAAGCTTGATTGTGCTCTTATAACCCCTGAGTGGTTGGTTCATCATTCCTATTTCTCTCTACTCTAACTAGACTAGGGTTGAATCACTTTCCCTTAGCCTTATTGGTGGATCTATTGGGTGGCAAGAAAAAATTTCCATTTAGATTTGAGAAGATGTGGACTTGTCATCCAGATCTCAGTAATCTGGTTAATGTTTGGTGGAACATTCATGTGGATGGCTCGGTTATGTTTCGAGTTGCTAAAAAGCTTGCTAATGTTAAGGATAATGTCAGAAAATGGAACCATACTTCCTTTGGTCATTTTTTTTTTGAGAAAGAGGGTGTGTCTAAGGAGCTTCAAGCCGTGCAACAATCAATCCAATTGTATGGATATGATCATGCCTTGGTTTTGAAAGAAAATATCCTTCTCTCTAGATTGCATAATATTGTTGTGAAGGAGGAGGAATTTCTGGAAGCAACATTCTAGGATTATGTGGCTAAAAAGTGGGGACAAGAATACTAAGTTTTTCCACCTCTCTACTCTTAAACACAGGGTTCTAACTAAATCAAAACAATCAATTTCAATAATCAAGTTTTGGAGAAGGATGTTGATTTGCAGTTTGTTGTTTCTTCCTACTTTTCTCAGCTGCTTTCAGCGGAGGGGGAGCTTGACTTGGCTTGTCAAGAGGATATTCTTATGGATATCCCTCAGCTCTTAGATGATGATATTAATAGGCAGTTGGTTTGCATTCCTTTGGTAGATGAAATTAGAAGTGTTGTTTTCTCTTTTGAAGGAAATAAAGCACCAAGACTGGATGACTTTCCTATGTTCTTTTTTCAGTCCTTCTAGGAAATTATTGCTAAGGATGTTGTTGTGGCTACCAAGGATTTTTTTAAGATTTGGTTCTCTTTTGAAGGAATTGAATTCTTGTTTTATTGTTCTTGTTCCTAAGAAACTTGGTGCTTCTTGTTTTGATTAGTTTCTTCCCATCAGCTTATGTAACTTGGTCTATAAGATTTTCTCTAAGGTTATGGTAGTTAGAATGCAAAGAGTTTTTCCTCTTATCATTTCTCCTTAGAAAAATGGTTTTGTGGATGGTAGGAAAATTTTGGATTCTATTCTTTTTGTTCATGAGAATATTCACTCTCTTACTATTAATAAGCATGCTGGTTTTATTTTGAAGCTTGACTTACTTAAAGCTTATGATAGAGTTGATATGAGATTTCTTTCTAAGATTTTGGCTTCCTTTGGTTTTGGGGAGAAGTTGGTGGCTCTTGTGCTTTAGCTTATCTCTACCCCTTGGTTTTTTTACCTTATCAATGGGTCTCCTTATCCTCTCTTTGACTCCTCCAGGGGTCTAAGGAAAGGGGATCCTATATCTCCTTTTTTTTCATTATCATGGTGGAATCTTTGGGTCGTCTCATCTAGAGATTTATTAACACTAGGGATATGTCTGGGTTAGCCCCCTCTTCCAATAATCTTATCTGCTCCCATCAGCAGTTTGTGGATGATTCTCTTATGCTTAGACAGTCACCCATTAAGGAGGCAAAGGTTGTTAAGACTATTTTACAGAAGTATGAGGCTACTTCGGGGAATAAGGTTAGCTTACCCAAGAGTGTTATTTTCATTTTTAACACTTTGGTCAATAGACAGACTAGAATTGCTAGAATTCTGCAATGCCAGATTAGGGAACTCCCTGCTTCTTATTTGGGTCTTCCCTTGTGCTCTAATGTTCTTGATTCTTTTTGGCAGTGTATGATTGATAAATTTAATTCTAAATTGGCTGGTTGGAAGGGTGCATTTTTGAGCCAGGCCAAAAAAGTTCAGCCAATTAAATCTACTTTTCATAATCTTCCTATTTATGCTCTCAGTCTTTTTCATATGCCTAGGAAATTTGTGGATATATTGGAAAGAATTTAGAAAAATTTCCTTTGGTTCGGTGTTGAGGATAAGAAAATAATTCATTTGGTTGCTTGGGATGATTTCTATAGACCCAAAAAGGTTGGAGGTCTTGGAATCCATAAAATTAGAGCGTTTAATATTGCCCTTCTTAGAAAACAGTTATGGAACCTTATGCTAGAAAAGACTGAATGGGTGAAAATTTATTGGAGAAAATACTTACGTGGTGTTGATGGTATAAGGGGGTTCTTATCTCATGACTTTATCCCCCCATCTAACTCTTCTCTTTGGAATTATATGGTTAAGGCCCATAGGCTTCTGGCCAAGGGTCTTTTCTGGTAAATGGGAAATGGTAGAAATATTTTGTTTTGGGAAGATAGTTGGTTTGGAAACAGGCCTCTCAAAGATGAGCCATGGGCTCAACCTTATATGGATCTATGTGTGGCAGTTTGGAAGATTTGTTGCTGATTATATTGAGGGAGGATGTTGGAAGAGGCTGCATGAGGTGTACCTTAGACTAGTGGATCTTTTTAAGGCTATATCAATGCTTCATATTCCTTCTCTCCCCTCACCTGATAAATTTGTTTGGAAGCCTTCTTCTAATGTTAACTTCTCGATTGCCTCAACTTTTTATTTTAATGAGTCCTTTGTTGGTCCTCCTTTTAGGGCCTTTGTTTGCTCCTCTAGATTGATTCCTAAGGTTAATGTTTTCTTTTGGCTCTTTTTCCAGAACAAGATATTAACAACTAATTGTGTGTGTGAAAAATGTATCAATCTAAATGAAATTCAAACACATATCAATAAGACATTGTATCAAGGAAATTGAAAAGGAAAACATAATAAGCAAACTGTGACTGCAGCTTCCCTGAAATCATCTTATCTCTCTCTAACTCCAGCATTTTGTTGTTTCCAGTTGCTCTCAGATCAGCAAATCAAACTCAACAAAATGGACAGCTGAAGAACGAGATGTAAATAAGATTCATACTATGCTAAATGCAAGGCTATGCTAAGATGAAAGTATTGTTGTGATCTTGAAAAGGCTGTGATTGCATAAGCGATTGTATATGTTTGTCGTTTTTGTATGTATCGTAGAGTAACCAAAGCTTGGATTTGCACTGACATTTATAGAGTCTTTGAAAGGATTCGATTGGCTGATTTGATTAACGGACCGGATTAAGCTTGTTCGAATGGACGGTGGAAGATTTTTTGAAAGTGGAGAGGAAGATAGAAGGTTTCCCTTTTCCTTCAATTTCCGTCATTGAGATCCGAAGGGAAATTTCCATTTCGAAGAATGAGTTTAGAATGAGTTAGAATTAAATAAAATAAATTTATTTAATTTGTAAGTGAAGATGGATATAGAAACTCGCATAATTAAATAAATTATATTTAATTATGTTTTAGAAATGAATTTAGAGTGAGGAAAATATTAAATTAAATATTTAATATTTAATTTGATTATGGGATGAAGAGAATATTCCATTATTTAAATATTCAAATATTCAAAGTTTAGAACGATATGATAATTAAAATAAATAATCGTATTTATTTAATTTTAATTAAGAGGAATGTGGGAAATGTCAATTAATTAAATAAAATTATTTATTTGATTAAGGTAGAAGAATTAGAAAATGAACAATATAAATAAATAATTAAATTTATTTATATGTAAGAACTTATGAACAATATAAATAAATAATTAAATTTATTTATATGTAGATGACTTTAGGAGAATTAATTAAATAATTCATATTTAATTAATTAACAAGTTTAATCATGACCATTTTTAGACGTATACATTTTGCCCCTCTTTGAAGTGATGTGTGAAATGCATTGCTTCAAAGAAAAATAAGATTTTTGCCCCTGATATGCTTTCGATGTTTCTGCTGATGATGCCCCCTCGGGAGGTAAATCACAGATGAGAGAGAGAGTGGTTTAGCTCTCGACAAATGATGGAAAAGAAATGTCCCATTTTAAAAATAAAGTCAAAAGGGAGCAAACTTACCCTTGTTTGACCTTTAAAAGTTAAAAAAGTTGAAAAAGACAAGTCATTTGCACTTTTGATTTTGTGAAGACTGTCGATTTGAGAGTGACCTTGCGACATGGAGATTCCTTATCATCGCCACCGATTCGAGAGATCTCGCCGATACCAAAGGTCAGCTGCGTATGGACCACCGGTGAGTCGATCTAACCACCTGTGCTTTCAAATTTTTAGTGTTTGAATCAAAATTTTTCATTTTTCTACAGATTTTGTATATGAAAATGCCATTTGCACACTTTTAGGATAGTTTGAGCGCTTTTGATAATTTTTCCGGCACTTAGGGTTAAAACAGTAGCACATACAGTGTAGATTTGAAATAGCTAGGGTAAAACCAGTTTAGCGCATTCGATGAAAATTAATGCACATATAGGGTATGACAGGAAAATTTAGGAGTATGGCGCATATAGGAAAAATAGTAGCGCATATAGGAAAATGTGCATAGGGCGAAAACAGTGGCGCTTAGGTTGATTAAAGTAGCACATATAGGGAAATGCGCAAAGGGGATCCATTTGAGCGCATCCAGTGAAAACAACGACGCATACGGGTTTTAGCACATCCCGTGAAAAGAACGGCGCATATGGGTTTTAGTGCATCCCGTAAAAAGAACGGTGCATATGGGTTTTAGTGCATAGAGTCCACAGAGTAGCACATATGGTAAAAATAGGAAAAATTGAAAAATTGATGATAGTAATGTGAAAATGATGATTTATATATTGCTTCCTTAGTCAATAGATTTGTGAAATTGTCGTGTCATCATGCTGATATGGATAGGAATGATAGGATAATCTGATGATTGATTGATAACTTTGCTTCCTAGAGTAGAAAACAAAGAGTAATTGTCTGATAACTTTGTTTCAAAAACAAAGAGTAGATTGAATTGATAACTTTGCTTCCTAGAGTAGAAAACAAAGAGTAATTGAACTAATAAATGATTCATATGACTTCTGATAAATTTGCTTTCTGCAATAGAAAACAAATAGGAATTGATCGTTTGAACAGATTTGATATGATATCCAGCTAGATAGATTGTGTATTGGTTTTCCTGATAGGATTGATTGTGTGATATGGGTCAATTGATATGATGCATTGATATGAGTCATTGATATGGGTATGATATAGTTCACTGATATAGGTCATTGATAGATATGAGTCTAATTGATTTTGATTGATTTATTGGTATGATTTTGATGAATTATCCTTGTGATGAAAATAGGAGGTTTTCAAAAATCTCCAGATTAGAGAGCAGCACTCGACGGGATGGGATGGGATACCTGAGTTGACACCTACTGACGTAGCATTGATAAATACTTGTGGTTTGAAATCTTTGTTGGCTATGCCGCCGATTCAGGTCAATAGAGGATTGTTGATGGCACTGGCAGAGCAATGGCATTTGGAGCACAACACCTTTCATATGCAGACTGGTGAGGTGACGGTGACTTCTGAGGATGTATATAGGATATTAGGTATCCCAGTGGTTGGTGCCCTTGTGTATTATGATCACAAGGAGCTTGGGGGTACAGATGCCTTAAGGAGAGTATATGGTGATGGACAGATAGCTAGGTACTGGGTACCGTGGGCTAACTTTCGAGGATATCTAGCCTTGCCTGCAGTTTTGGGTGCATTTATTGGAGGTCTCCTTTGTCCAGATCGCCGGACAAAGGGATTATCAGTGGGATGGGGCAGGATTTTAGAGCAGATGTTGCTACAGCCATGGAGATATGCATGGGGGAGTTGCATGTTAGCACATCTATATCACAATTTGCATCAGGTGGTATACAGGGGTTCTTCCAATTTGTCCTGTGGTGTGACGTTGCTGCAGATCTGGGTGTGGAAGCATCTTGCTATGATGAGACCGGCATGCCCCAGGGTTAGGCCACCAAGTAGGCCCTATATATATACGTATGCCATATTCCTTACCCAGCCCAAGCTGGGCAAGGTGGATTACTGAAGATGAATTTTGGATGATATGGATACAGTGGTATGGCAACCATATCTTGATTGCGAGCCATGGGCTACAGATGATCTAGAGATGCCATATGTATGCATTCCTCAGTTTCTGATAGGGAGGACTCATTTCATTCTTGAGAGGTTTCTAGCATTATAGGTGCAGAGGTAGTTTGGATTTACGTAGGGGATGCCACAGGGGGTTGCACACTATGCCCGAAGCAGAGATGAGGTCGGATGGTGGCCATTTATTTCTTATCAGATAGTGTATACAAAGTTCCAGTCATTAGCACTTGAGGCATGGGATGACAGGTGAGAAATTATTGATGCTGGCATGTCTGATGAGTAATCTCTATATTACCATACACATCCTTTTCCATGGTTTACCAGTCCTGATGAGCCAGCACCCATTCTGGTAGTACCACAGCCAGGGGCAGTGAGACAGGAGGATGTGGCCAGTGGCCAGCAGGGAGCAGTTGGAGGAGAGGAGGTGGAGAGCGGAGATGAGGAGGAGAGTTTAGATGGGGATGATGGAGATGATGGCAGGGATGAGGGACAGGTGTTGGGGAGGTCAATGCTAGATATTCTGAGGGGTGTCTAGATCATGCAGCGGCCGAAGACAGGGATTGGGTGACAGACAGTGATATGGATGGGATCCTCATCTCAGCAGGGGCAGATAGCCACACTTCAGGCCTAGGTGCAGACACTACAGGGATAGCAAGGACAGTTATAGAGTCAGCTGGGATAGGCACAAGGATTCATTGTATAGCTACAGGCATAGCTGGCACAGGCTCAGGCACAGGCACAGGCACCTGCCCCAGACCCACAGTTAGCCCAGGTGATGATAGAGAGAGATGCATTTAGATGGAGGGTAGTAGAGGTAAGGGCATGGCTCAGAGGCTGATGGGCACCGTAGAGAGTGCATCATTGCGAGATGCCATTGCAGAGGGCATGGAGATGATGAGGGAGGCCGAGTATTACAAAGTCAGATACGAGGAGCTATGTCCTCCTGATTGCAGAGAGCCATACCCGTGGTCCCATAGTAGGACTAGGAGTAGATCACAAACACATACACAGAGCAGGGGAGTGACTGGGCCTCAGCGGGACCCATACGTAGGCACCAGTGGTAGGCCACCTCCTTTCGGACTAGCTCCATCAGGGGCATCAACCAGTTAGCAGATAGAGTGCACATATGTGTATCATTTTTGGAGCATGTATACTGATTTTTGATCATATCTGATGTAGTTTGCTTTGGACATTTTAGTTTCATTAGACATGTGGACATTTGTATCATTTTTGATGAGTGATGATATGCAACTATGATGATTTTGGATTATGTTTTGTGCATTTATGATATGATGATGTGATATGCATTTATTTCTATGTGTTTTTATGGATTTTGGTATGCATTTGAATGAGTTAATGACTATCATGGTATGCAGGATGATTTGATATGATGTTTTTATTATGATGATGATGATGATTTGATGATGCGTACTAATGATGTCATGTAGGTGGATGACTTACGATGTGTATATGGAAATGTATGTATGGAATATTTATTTTTTGGATTTTTCAATGCAGGTAAAAGATGATATGATGAAAAAAGAATGTTGTGTTCATGCTATGCATTATGAATTTTGTATGATAAAATGATATGATATGATGTAAAATGATATGAGTAAATGGTGAGGAGATGTATGATAAAATGATATGTGATGAAAATATAATGATTTTGTAATGAGAATGAACGGATAAATGAAATGATAAATGGGATCATAGTGATAATGAAATGATTAAGAAATGAAATGATAGTTAATGATATGAAATGATAAGATAATGATAATGATAAGAGATGAAATGGGGTGATATGAGATGAAATGATAATGGTAATGATAAGAGATGAAATGATAATGGTATGAGATGATGAAATGATAATGGTAGTGAAATGATGAAATGATAATGGTAATGAAATATTAAATGATATGAAATGGAATGTTAAATGATAATGATAATGAAATGATGAAATGATAATGGTAATGAAATATTAAATGATATGAAATGGAATGTTAAATGATAATGATAATGAAATGATGAAATGATAATGATAATGAAATATTAAATGATATGAAATGGAATGTTAAATGGTAATGATAATGCAATGTTAAATGATATGAAATGGAATGTTAAATATAATGATAATGCAATGTTGATGATATGAAATGGAATGTTAAATGATAATGATAATGAAATGATGAAATAATAATGATAATGAAATATTAAATGATATGAAATGGAATGTTAAATGATAATGATAATGAAATGATGAAATGATAATGATAATGAAATATTAAATGATATGAAATGGAATGTTAAATGATAATGATAATGCAATGTTAAATGATATGAAATGGAATGTTAAATGATAATGATAATGCAATGTTAAATGATATGAAATGGAATATTAAATGATACTGATAATGAAATGATGAAATGATAATGATAATGAAATATTAAATGATATGAAATGGAATGTTAAATGATAATGATAATGAAATGATGAAATGATAATGGTAATGAAATGATGAAATGATAATGGTAATGAAATAGTAAATGATATGAAATAAAATGTTAAATGATAATGATAATGAAATGATGAAATGATAATGGTAATGAAATGATGAAATGATAATGATAATGAAATATTAAATGACATGAAATGGAATGTTAAATGATAATGATAATGAAATGATGAAATGATAATGATAATGAAATATTAAATGATATGAAATGGAATGTTAAATGATAATGATAATGCAATGTTAAATGATAATGATATTGAAAATGATAAGGAAAATAAAATGAAAATGGAATGATGATGAAATGCAAATGAAATGATAATGGAATGCAAACGAAATGATAATGACATGCAAATGGAATGATAATGAAATGATAAAATGCAAATGGACTGATAATGAAATGATGATGAAATGCAAATATAATGATAATGAAATGCAAATGGAATGATAATGAAATGATGAAATGCAAATGGAATGATAATGAAATGCAAATGGAATGTTCGAATGTCCTCCACAAATAGTCCAAAGAAACATGACAACCATTGGCCCTTGAAAACTCTTGATGCAAATCCAATATGTAGTTATGTACAATGACCTAAAATGAAATGCAACTAAATGAAACTGACCATTTTGTTGAGCCTTTTGGCTAGCCTGCTTAAATCATCATAGAGCATTTGAAAATGTTGCAAGTGTGTATAAGCATCAGAGGGGAAATTAGCACCAATGATGACCTGAGTACAACTTTCATGATTTTTGATATAGCAAGTGAACACAAGCATCTAGGTATAATTGAATCGAGATGACCTGAGCATTTCTTGCGTAAATAGACAAAGACTAACCACCATCTGATGCAAATTTGGAACTGTCATCAATGATAAATCATCACGTCTCGCAACATATTTGCAACAGATAAATGATTAACCTCTAGACAACAGACAAAGAAAAATCACTCTTTCCTTGCCATTCTAGTTCAGTACATCATTGAGTGTGCTCTAGAGAAATGATATAAAAAATTAAACAACCATTGTTCAAAAAATGAAATACTGTTATTCCAAACATTATTCAGATTATAAATCATCCATATATGAGTCATGATAAGGTACGCAACTGAAAGTTACTGGGATATGGATCAATGATTGGATGTTTTATCGATATAGTTTGATTTGGTTGTTTTGTTTTTGCATGATTGGCTTCAATGTCATTGTCTCACTATTTTGGTAAAACTTGAAAGTTGATTGCCCCTAGTATGCCCATGTTTGCCCTTGGTATTGACACAACTTGCGGAAATGAATATGTACAATAAATCAAGCATGATAAGACATTATCGTTCTAGGCAAATGATAATAGCATGGTGCTGGTATGGCCCTAAGATGATGAGAAATATGTATGAAAAGGAAGACCAAAAAGTTAAGTGCAGAACATGAACTAATAGATGGAGACCTACAAATAGCGTCTGTTTGCCAGATTTTCACTATTTGTTTTTATTGCATTTTTCTTGTCAATAGATTGCTTGTCGCCAGGTTTTCACCCTATGACTTTTTTTTTTTTTGCTGCTACCAAGATGCCTGTTTGCCAGGTTTTCACCAGGGTAACCATTTTTCGGGACATTTTGATTTTTTAGTTTCTTAGAGACTTTTTCTATTTTTTGTATTTTTAGGACTTTTGTATTTTTTGTATTTCTTTAGGGTTTTCTGATTTTTGTATTTCTTGGACTTTTTCTAATTTTTTTATATTTCTTCAAGATTTTTTTGATTTTTTTGTATTTCTTTAGGACTTTTTCTAATTTTTTGTATTTCTTCAGGAGTTTTTCTATTTTTTTAATATTTCTTTAGAACTTTTTCTAATTTTTTTTGTATTTCTTCAGGACTTTTTTTGATGATGATAACCGCTTTAGATGTAATACTTTTTCAGGTGCATGCTATTGATAGGATCATCAAATAGGTCCCCTTTTGGCGTTGATAGCTTGTAGGCTTCTTAACTGTAGACTGCGATAACCACATAATGACCTAGCCAATTTGGTTCAAATTTTTCTTTATTCTCTCTGTCTTGCTGATTGTGTGGGTTCTCTTTCAGAACAAGATCAACCACATGAAAGGTACGTGGCTTTACTTTGTGATTATAGCTGTGAGACATCATTTGTTGATATGCTTTCAAATGATCAACTGCTCTTTGTCTCTTCTCATCTAGGAGTTCAAGTTCTTGGAGTCGGGAGACTCTGTATTCATCATCCGTTGTAAGACCTTTCAGTGATACCCTGAGTGAGGGAATTTCAACTTCTAAAGGTAATATGGATTTTGCTCCATAGACAAGAGCAAATGGTGTTGCTCCTGTTGGCATGCGAACACTGGTTTTGTAGCCCCATAGAGCGGGATTGAGTTGAACGTGCCAATCCTTCCCTGAATCATTCATAGTCTTTTTCAAGATTTTCAATATTGTTTTATTTGAGGCCTCTGCTTGGCCATTCCCTTGTGGATAGTGAGGTGTTGAATATCTATGTTGAATGTGAAATCTTTCACAAAGTTCATCAACATCCTAATTTTTGAATGGACATCCATTATCTGTAATAATGGAGTTGGGAATGCCATACCGACAAATAATATAGTTGAGTATGAATGCTAATATTTGTTTGTCGGTAACTTTAGTAAGAGGGACTGCCTCAATTCACTTGGTAAAATACTTTGTAGCTGTGATGATGAACTTATGTCCATTCAATGAAGAAGGATGAATCTTGCCCACCAGATCTAACCCCCATTGAGAAAATGGCCAAGTTGGCGTGAATGGTTGAAGTTCTTGTGTGGGAGCATGAATGAGATTCCCATGAATCTGACATTTTGAGCATGTTTTCACAAAAGTGAATGATTCCCTCTCCATTCTAGGCCAGTAGTAATCCATTCTAATCAATTTCTTGGATAAGGTCAGTCCACTCGAATGAGTACCACAGATGCCACCATGAACTTCTTGTAAAGATTTGTCAGATTCCTCACATTCAAGACATCGAAGTAAAGTACCATCAAGACCACGACGATAAAGGGTGTCAGCGATAAGAGTGTAGCGAGTAGTTTGACAAATAAAATTGCGTTTTTGGTTATGGGATAAACCAGGTGGCAAGATATCATCTTTGAGGTAGGCATAAATTTTTTGTACCAAGGTGAATCAGATCCTACCAAGTGGAAAATGTTTTGGCTTTCAGGGGTATCATAAGTAGGTGTAAATGATTGTTCCACCAAAAATTCATAACAATTTGGAGTTTCTGGGAGTTGTAACAATGATGCTATTGTAGCCATGGTGTCAGCTGCTTTATTATCAAGCCTTGGAATTTGTGTGAATTTGATGTCCACAAAATATTTCTTGAAGTCATCAATCATCTTTTTATATGGTATTAGTTTGTCATATTTGGTTTGATAATCATCATTGATCTGATAAATGACCAGTTGTGAGTTGCCATACACCTGTAATTTTGTAATTCTCCATTCCAGTGCTATTTTGAGTTCGGTGATCAATGCTTCATATTCAGTTATGTTGTTGGTGCATGGAAACATCAGCCTATATGATCAAGGAATGGTGTGTCCTTGAGGGGTGATGAAAAGTATGCCTACCCCCGATCCATGCTGAGTGAAAGAACCATCAAAATATAAGGACCATGGTTGTTTAGATTCTACAGCAAAAACATCAGCATCTAGAAATTCAATGTGTAGGGGATGGTCTGCTTCTAATGGTGCTTTAGCTAATTGATTAGCGATAAATTGTCCTTTGATTGCCTTGCGATCAACATAATGGATGTCAAACTCACTCAAAATTATTACCCATTTGGCTAACCTTCCTGTTAATGATGCTTTGCTTAACAAATACTTGAGTGGATCAATCTTTGAAACTAGATTGATTGTATGGGTTAACATGTAATGCTGAAACTTCTATGAAGCAAAAACTACTACCATACAAGCCTTCTCAATAGAAGTGTAGTTGAGTTCATGACTTGTCAGTGTTCTACTGATGTAATAAATTGCACGTTCCTTTCCCATAGAGTCTTCTTGCACTAGCAGTGCCCCCAGAGATGTCTATGTTGCGGCAATGTATAAGATTAGGGGTTTGTCTAGATTTGGTGGTATGAGAATTGGTGGAGTCGTTAAATACTATTTGATTTGTTGAAATGCCAATTCACATTTGTCATCCCACTTGAAAGGAACATTCTTATGCAGTAGATGTGTGAAAGGTAAACTTTTGTCGGCCAATTGTGCAATGAACCTTTGTATAGACTACAGTTGTCCCTGTAGTGATCTCAACTGACTTATGTTCTTTGGTGGAGGAATTTCCATAATTGCTTGTACTTTTGTGGGATCTACTTCAATTCCTTTTTATGAAATAATGTACCCCAAGATTTTTCCAGATTTGACCCCAAAAACACATTTCTTGGGGTTAAGGCGAACTTTGAATTTTTCTAATCTTGCAAATATTTTGGACAATATTTCAAGATGTCCTTCTCTGGTGTATGATTTTTCCAACATGTCATCTAAATAATCTTCCATGAAGATATGCATCATGTCATGAAATATTGTAGTCATGGCTCTTTGGTAAGTAGCCTCAGCATTCTTTAGACCAAAAGGCATGACGTTCCAACAATAAGTTCCCCATGGACATGTAAAAGTTGTTTTCTCTTGGTCTTCAGGTGTAATCTTGATTTGGTTGTAGCCAGAAAAACCATCCATTAATGAATACATGGAATGGTCAGCTGTCAGATCAACTATAGTGTCGATGCTTGAGAGTGGGAAGTCATCCTTAGGGCATGCTTTATTAAGATCTCTGAAATCTGTGCATATTCTCATAGTTTTATCTAGTTTGGATATAGGAACAATGTTGGAGATCCATTCTGCATAGTCAGTTGGTCTTATGAAGCCCACATCAAGGAGTTTTCTCAGTTCTTCCTTAACCAATAATGCAACATGAGGGTGCATCTTTTTGAGTTTTTGTTTCACCGGCTTGGCCCCTGGTTTGATAGACAAGTGATGCATGATAAGATCAGGATCAAGACCAGGCATGTCAGTGTAAGACCATGCAAAATTTACTTGATTTGCTTTCAAAAATTCCATGAACTCTGGTATTTCTTTCTCTATCATTGATGCAGCTAATTGTAAATTTTTTGGTTTGTCGGAAGTCTCAAGATTGACAACATTTGTAGGCTCAATCAAAATAGGTGATCGCTCATGGTAGTGTTTCGGGAGAGTGTCAAGATTCCCATCATCTGGTGCCTCAAAGAGGTTTTCACCATTTGATACTCTCTTTATTTTATCTTTTGTTTGATCTAATACTGCCAGATTCTGGTTTTCACCATTAGATCTTTCTTTTTTGTTTTTACTTTTGCAGCTGGGAGACTTGACACTCTCTTGATCAAAAAATCTATGTCAAAAATCGTTGGTGGAACAATCATTTATATCCTTTGCAGAAAGGAAGTTTACAATAGCTTCATCACTTGGAAATATAGGTATATCGATAGGTTCAGTTGAATCCCAATCAATGAGATCAGGATAAATTAAAGATAGTGGATCGTCAGGTTGTGTGAAATCGGCCATGGTTATAGTCATAATAGAGTGGTCTGTAGGATACGAGGTATGAGGTGGGTCAATGATGATACTGTCCTCATGATAGTCTTGTTCGTTTAGATCCGACTCAACATCACTAGAATCGTGGTGACTTTGTAGTTCAAATTCACGTGTTTGGGTCCCTGAACCTTGACCTTCAATTAGAGTTGGGGCGTACTGGTGTATTACATCAACCTCTTTGTCCCTCCATAACTCATTATTGTAAATGGTGTCCCATTCATATTCAACAGAGTTTGTGTCAGAATTGTTATCCAAGAAGTTCTGAACTGTTGTCAAACATATTTCTCGTGAATCTGAGCCTTCTTGCAATGCGAAGACAGTGCCATGTAGTTGTTTGGATGTGCTTTCTTTGGAGTGAGTATCATAATCCAATCTAGTTTTCTCTTTTGCAATGAGTCCGCGGAGGTGAATAGGTTCAACTACTCCTTCCTTCCTCTTTTCAATAGGACCTTTATCATAGCCCATCTTCTGCATGATTGAATACCCTTTTCCATATTTGCCCATGGGTAATTTGACATTAAAGACTGCTTCCTCTTCATCTTTATAGAGCCAGTTGAATTTCTGTATCCTCAGGATTTTCCATGGGGAATTTTTCTTTGATGAAATGGCCATTAAATTTTGCGATTGGCTCTATTGGTTGTTACTTTGATGTTGATGCTACTGATATTTGATGTTCCCTTATAGATGGTTGTCCATGTGATCGAGGTGATGTAGGTAAATTGGCAAGACAAAGAGAGTATTCTCCAACTCCATGATCCTTGAATTTCATTTTTTTGTCAAAACTATTGGTCAATTGACTGATTTGTGTGTCAATCTTTAGAGAAGTCTTAGCATGAGCTTCTCAATTGTTAGGGACCAAAGTATCTTGACTGGCTTTTATGTTGGCACAAGTTTGAATATTGGAATTATCAGCGGGTATTGTGATTTCCTGTCCATCATAAGGAAACTTAAGACATTGATGATAGGTTGATGGGACAACTTGCATTTCATGAATCCAAGGATGAACCAACAAGATGTTATATGCAAGATCACGGTCCAATACTTGATAGAAAGTATTCTTGATAACAAGGCCCACTCTGATTGGTAGCATGATTAGACTTTTGGATGCTCTTTCCTCATCATCATAAGCTTTTATGGTAATCTTTCTTCTAAAATCAATGGAGTCCTTAGAAAATCCTAAAGCCTTAACCAACTTCATGGTACAGATGTTCAAACCAGCACCTCCATCTATTAGAACTCGTCTGACATGAAACTTGTGAACCATGACTTCTAAGTACAATGATGAATTGTGGGGATGAGTTATGGAAATGTCATCCTTTTCAGAGAATGAAAGGCAAGTGGGTGAGGATAAGTGTCCTACCATGGCTTGAAATTGGTTCACATCCAAATCAGTAGATACATTCATTTCAACGAGGGATTTTTCAAGAATTTCCTTATGAGCTAGGGAAATCTTCAATAGTTCCAGAATAGAAATTTGAGCAGGGGTTTTCCAAAGTTGGTTGACCAAATCATATTGATGTTGAGGTGGTGGTTCAGTGGATTTTAAAGAGGCGCCCTTTAAGACAACTTTAGCTTGCGCTCGTGTTGTTGTGTTGAATTCTCTATATTCCACCTTCTTGTTGACTTTAATGACATTTACCCGCTCGTTGTTTGTGTAGAGATGATTGATTATATGATCATCATTGATATGATTCACATTTTTTTCAGAAGACTCACCCTTTTGATAGTTGGGAAAAGGGTTGTGAAATGCTTGGTGGTCTATGTTGGTTTGTTAATGTCCTATTGTAATGATGCCATTTTCGATTAAGTCTTGAATGTAATTCTTCAAGGCTTGGCATTTATTCATGTGATGACCTTTGCACCGATGATAATCACAATAGTATGAATCATTCCATGATGGAGGCTTTACACTGGGTTCATAGTTTCGTTGAGGCGACAAAGTAATGACATTTTTGGCCATCAACTCTTTGAATGCAGATTCTAAGGATTGACCCAATGAAGTGAAAGTTCTTCTATTAGAGAAAAATGAAAATCTTTGCGGATTTGTATTCGAGGTGTTCCCTAAGGAATTGTGATTGTTATTGGTTCCTCAGTAACCTTGGTTGTTGGAAGTCCCTTGATTGGGAGTGGAGTGTTGATTTATAGTGTTCCTTGGAGGAGGAGGATTATTTCTGTGATTTGCAATCGAGTTGACATTGTTGTTGCGAATGTTTGGAGTACTGAGGACAAATGGCTTGGTCGAGGTATGATTCGCATCAACAACACCATCATTCACCATATTTTTGTTGCGAGTCCAGAATTTGGACTTGTCCTGATTATTGTGATGGTTGGATGAGCTAGGATTGTCTTTGTCATGTTTTATTATTCCTCTTTTGACCAAAGCATTTTCAATGGTTATGGCATCTTCAATCATTTTCTAAAAAGGAGGACAATGTAAGTTCAAATGATAGCTCATTTCTGAATTTAAACTATTAATGAAAGTAACCATCTTTTCCTTTTCAGGAACAGGACGTGGATATCTGGAAAACATTCTTCTCCATCTCTGAAGAAACGTAATGAAAGATTCACTAGGTTTTTGTTCAACTTTGCAAAGATCTATCATGGTGATCTGGTGTTGTATGTTGTAGGCATATTGTGATATGAATAGGTTGATCAATTCTTCAAATGTCTGAACAGGAGGTGTAATTTTTGATAACCATTCCATAGAGTGTACTCCAAGGCTCCTAGGAAACAATCGCAACAAGTAAGTGTCTTCGTGAGCGAATTCTAATGTCATGTTTTAGAAGTCTCTAACATGATCAATTGGATCCGATTTCCCATTATAGCGATCAAATTTTGACATTTCACAATTTTTGGGAAAAGGAATCATGTTAAGACTTCAATCGAAAGGATAAGGACAAATGTCCTCCAGAGTGTATTTCTTTGTGGCTGTTCCCCCTTGTAACTCTTTGATTTGTCCTTAAAGTGCTTTGATTTGTTGGGTCAAAGTACTAAGATCAGAAAGGGGTTTTTCTTTAGGCTTGCTTTTTAAATTATCAGTATTAAAGTCATGAGGCAATTTTGCTCCTTGGTTAGCTAAATAGCGAAAATATTTTTCTTTATCCCGCTGCAAGATCTTTTCTATAGATATGTGAAATTTTGGATCTTGCTCAGCCTCTCTAAGACATTCCTCATCTTGTTCCTCATCACTATCCACATGGATTTTATCTCTATAGTTATGAAATGGATTTTCTTCTTTGTTGTCCATGTTGTTGAAAAGTGGATTTTGATTTATGCTGAAAAGAGGATTACTACTTTCTCCTTCTTCTTGAGTGTTTTGAATATGACTTTATTTTTGGATTGTATCCTTCAATTTATTGTGTTGAGATCTTGTGGAGATAGGCATATGATTTTGAAAAGTTCCTCTCAACTTAGATCACAGTTTTTGACAAGTGCAATGGGAATGATATTTTGATCTCATAAGATGTGGAATCTTATGATATGATCAAGGATGCTCCTAATATTTTGATTGTGGCTTCCAATGATGAAGGATGTCAGAATCCTGTTGGGGAAGTTGAACCAAAAATTAGAAAGCTGTTTTGAAAAGTACACTCTAAAAGATTTTGATCTTCGTTTTTGAAGAAATTCTTTCATGATCTTTGAAGAATATGACTGGGGCGTGAAGGATACTCAATAGCAGGTTGTGGTATGTTATCAAACTCAAGAGGTTGGTTATGATTATGCCATTGTGATAGAGCTAATCTCTGATAATAAGCTCGAGAATCTAAAGGATCTACAACATACTCATCAGTGAATACCCTAACAAAGTTTTGATACCTATGAAGAAAACACATAAATGAAGCAACACGTGTCGACTTTTGTATAATTTTTTCTCTTTTGCAAATTTTTCTTGTATCCTAATGTTTTCTTGGGTTTTGATCCTTTTGGACACTGATTTCTTAGGAAATTTTGTTGATTTCCAATCTCTAAGCATGGGAAAAGTATTGGGAATGTTATTGGACCAAAGGTGTGAATAACTTTTGACTGATTTTAGTTGTTGTTCTTCATGTTCATTTTAGATGATCTTTTATCTGAATTTATGTGATGGAAGACACAACAAACATTTTGAAGAACAGTTGTTTTTTTAAGGCCCTACACTAACATGAAGTGTTTGATCAAGAAAATGTTTTCAACAAATGTTTTCATAGGTTTTGCACATGAAAGACAATTCAGACAGACTCACTCTTAATGCTCAAGTAGGTCATTCTAGTAATCAACAGCCCACATCTTAGAACTACGTCGACTCACACAGCCTTGTCACCCCTGAAGGGGCGCCCATGTTTTCATCTTTTCTAGGCGCGTATCAGAGTTATAGAAGTGGATACCGGATCCCTTGAGAAAACGGTCCTTGGCAATTATATGGTGAGTGTCTTGGGGGCAGATTCTTCCCTCCCCTTGCACTGTGATTATTAGAATGTTTAGAAACTGACTTTGGCTGGCCACTACACTAGGTTCGTAGTAAGGATTTCCATTCAGTGCGGCAACAATAAACTCCCTCAGGAGACCTCCCAACCTTTAGAACAAAGGTTTTGGGGATGGTTATCTTGCACACTACCGGCAAAAGAGGGCTTCCCCAGATTTGCTTTAAATTTTATAGTGGGGCGGAATAGCCTGGCTTTGGCTTGAACCCGCTTGAGTCGTTCCCATAGGGTGAGTACTTATTCCCACTATGGCAAGCTCTCTAAAGGATGTAATTAAAGTAGTAAAAATTCATAAAATCAAAAAGGCAAGTATGGTATTCTGATCACCCAGTTAAGGGGAGAGCATAGACCTATTGCCACAATCAAAGCAACCAAATGTTCATTTTAAAACCCAAATCACAATGATCTAATCTAAGTGAAGATATTGCTTCACTAAAAACAAGTTTGTTCAATTTTAACTGCAAGATCATTGTGTGGTGACTATCCTAGATTGCTTCATTTTATCCAGATGTGGCTACCCTAGGATTATTTCATTTTAAAATCTAGAAAAAGAATTCTGTCTGTAGAAGGCGTCAGACTCAGAATTTTGTATTTTTGTTACAATCCATATGCGCTAGAACAAAAGGTATATGCGCCAGAACAGACAGTATATGCACTAGAACAGAAGGTATATGCGCTAGAAAAAAAAGGTATATGCGCCGGAACAAAAGGTATATGCATCGTAAGAAAGATTCTATATGCTCTTAAAACAATTACTATGTGTGCCAAAGGAAAGTTACTGTATGCGCCTAAACAGTTACTGTATGCGCCTAAACAGTTACTATGTGTGCCTAAACAGTTACTATGTGCGCCTAAACAGTTACTATATGTGCCTAAACAGTTACTATATGACCTCTAGAATCCTGCAAAACAAAAGAGTCAAAACCTCGTATGCACCGTAGAAAATATCGAATGCACTTAAATGCCAATTTTTTTCTGAAAGTTGACTCTAGAACACGGAAACTGTCAAAAAAAACTTGTAGAGAATGTTAAATTCGTGGGTTTGAGCCCCACGGTGGGCGCCATTTTATGTGAGTGTGAAAAATGTATCAATCTAAATGAAATTCAAACACATATCAATAAGATATTAAATCAAGAAAAACTAAAAAAGAAAACAGAATGAACAAAATGTGACCGTAGCTTCCCCGAAATCGTCTTATCTCTCTCTAACTCCAACATTTTGTTGTTTCCAATGGCTCTCAGATCAGCAGATCAAGCTCAACAAAATGACAGCATGAAGAACAAGATTTTAAAATGCACACTATGCTAAACGCAAGGTTATGCTAAGATGAAAGTATTGCTGTGATGCTAAAAGGCTGTGATTGCATAAGCTGATTGCATGTATGTTCGTGCGTTTTCGTATGTATGTGTAGGTAACCAAAGCTTGGATTTGTATCAGCTTTTATAGAGTTTTCGAAAGGATTCAATTGGTTGATTTGATTAACAGCCTAGATTAAGCTTGTTTGAATGGACGGTGGAAGATTTTTGAAAGTGGATGAGCGAGATAGAAGGTTTCCCTTTTCCTTCGATTGTCGTCATTGAGATCCAAAGGGAAATTGTCATTTCGAAGAATGAGTTAGAATTTTGAAGAGTGAGTTAGAATTAAATAAAATTAATTTATTTGATTAGGAAATGAAGACGGATATAGAAACTCACATAATTAAATAAATTATATTTAATTATGTTTTAGAAATGAATCTAGAGTGAGGAAAATATTAAATAAAATATTTAATATTTAATTTGATTATGGGATGAAGAGAATATTCCATTATTTAAATATTCAAATATTCAAACTTTAGAATAAGATGATAATTAAAATAAATAATCGTATTTATTTAATTTAATTAAGAGGAATGTGGGAAATGTCAATAATTAAATAAAATTATTTATTTAATTAAGGTAGAAGAATTAGAAAATGAACAATATAAATAAATAATTAAATTTATTTATATGTAGACGACTTTAGGGGAATTAATTAAATAATTCATATTTAATTAATGTGGAAGAATTAGAAAATGAATAATATAAATAAATAATTAAATTTATTTATATGTAGATGACTTTAGGAGAATTAATTAAATAATTCATATTTAATTAATTAACAAGCTTAATCATGACCATTTTTAGACGTATACGCTCTTTATCTCACCTCTCTCTCTCTCACTCCCGCCCTCCCTTTCCCTCCCTCCATCTATCCTTCCCTATATACTATTTATCTCCCCTCTCCATCCCCTTCCATCTCTCTCTCTCTCTCTCCCTACCTCTCCCTCTCTCTCTACCTACCTCTCCCTACCTCTCCCTCTCTACCTCCCTACCTCAAGAGAGAGAGGGATGGAGGGAGGGATTGGTAGGTATATATAGAGGGAGGGGGAGATAGAGAGAAGTAGAGAGAGAGGTGGGTCTTGAGCTTAGGGGGGATAACTCAGATAAAAAGATGTAGAGAAAGGGATGGAGAGACGAATAGGTCTAGGGGTCAAGGGAGATAGAGAGAGAGTGAGGAAGAGATAAAAATATCATAGGAGCTTGCTAATTACTAAAATTTGACTAAGTAAAAAATAATAAGTTCTTCCAAAACCTAGAAATTACATTATGATTCCTAAAGATCTAAAACCATTTTAAAATGTATTGTAAAACTATATACACGAAATATAACTTAAAGTATAAGAAAATAAATATACATATACACATGGCCACTTATACTTAAATATTTATTTCATGCATATAGTTTGATAAAGAGGCAGAGAGAGATGGGAAGAGAAAGAGAGGTATTTTCTTCTTCTTGGAAATATGAGAACATTGTATTATAATGCACTCACATTATGTCTTTTATGGGACAAAAAAGTGGCATGGCCACTTTTTCATCCTCTATCTTTTTGCACTTACCCTTATAGTTCATCATTTATTATTAGATTGCCTAATCCTCTGGTTGCTTGTTTATTAACTCTAAAATATTTTTAGAATGTAAATCTATTTTTTTATGAGAAAATTTAGTATCATACTATATTGTTAAAATTTGGAAGGTCTTCGAAAAAATTTATTTAATTTATTTCACTTGCATTGTAATAATGATTGGATGGCATAGTTTCCAAGAGTTGCATCTTCATTATTTTCTAATTTGGCATCAATTAGGTTTACTTGTTATCTACTAGTTTGACATTGATTGGACCTATCTACTCATTTTGCATTGATAATATCTATTGTTATTTTCCAATTTGGCACTATTTAGATATTTTTTGATCTCCCAATTTAACATTGATCAAATATACTTGTGACCTACCAGGGTAAACCCACAATAGTGGGTTACAATTTTTCGAATGAAGAAAAATTAGAAATTCCCATCAAAAAATTTAAAATGGTTTATCCTTTCTAATGAAGGGGGTTCGAATGAACCACCCCCCTTCTAATGAACTCCCCCTTCGAAAGAACCCCCCCATTCTAATGAACCCCCCTCCTCCTTCTAATGAACCCTCTCTTGCACCACATAGGGGGGTTCGAATGAACCCCCTTCATTAGAAGGAGGGTTCTAATGAACCCCCTTTTTTCACCTTCCCCTCCACCATTTCAAAATTTATGCATTTTTTTGACTATCAAAACTTGGGAAGGAGGTGCAAATGGAGTCAACTTGATAAACCAAGCTAGATGATTGTAGTGATTGAAACGTGCTTTCCAACAACTATAAATTTAATATATTTTGTTTATATTTTATATTTTATATTTTAGTTTTACTGTACATACGTTTTTCATTGAACATCAGGTTTGATGAAAAATCATTGTGGAAAATAGTAAATTTGAGGAAAAAAATTTGAAAAATATATACGAACTAGGTATTGATGTCCTTGTTCCAACAAAAAGATAAAAAATGAATTTCAATAAATACCAAAAAAGTTATGTGAGCCGAAGTGCACCTATGTCTAAATTATAAATGTTTTGACTTCAAAACTTAATTAAAAGAAAATATTCAACAAAATGCTATGAAACAAAATGAAAGAACTAGATACTTATGTTACCAACCTAAATTCAAAAGAATCAGAATTTTATCCTTTATAGAAAAAAAGTTATGTGATCCGAAGTACACACCACTTTTTAAAAATGTTGTTTACTATTAAAAACTAACTATAAAGGAGACGCAAAAAAAAAAAAATAGTTTCAAATTTTTTAAAAAAAAATACATTTAAAATCTACAGAAAAAATCTCACAAATCACTAGTTTACATCATTTTCAAATTCCTAATAGTTTACCTACTATAAGTGTCAGAAAGTGAAGTTTTCTCTAAAATGTTGATTTCAATGTCAAGTTTGGCCAAAAAGTGTAACCCATTATTGTGGGATGACCCACCAATGACATTAATCATATATATATATATATAAATTTGGTGTTGATTATAAATTGGATGACTTGTCAAAAAAGGGTTTGGAATTGAAATGGTGAAAAATAGGTGGGCTCACCATAATGGATTGATGAACCACTTAGAGGACCTATTTTCCTCTATTTGATTAGGAAATGAGATCCCCACAACAAATTGATTAAAAACCCTTAGGTAAATCAAATAAAAGTGGGAATCTATAGATTTCCTTGTATGTGTTGAAGGACGAGGGTCACGTTCACTAGACACTTTTGGGAGAAAAACTAAAAATATTAAATTGACCCAATTATGCCAAATTAAACTTGAAACAACAATATTAAAATCAAAATAAGTAGAACCGAAAACTGAAGTGCAAATCTGAGAAGGGAAGAAATTTACTAGTCACCAAAAGTGACTTTTCAAAGACTGACTAGGACTCATTCTCCCATGGGAAAATGGGTCTAGTGTCAGGGTTTTTCTGTAACTTTTGGGAGCCTATGACACATATCTGAAGCTTCCAATTTTTCCAAGTGATAGTGTCGAAATGTTAGAAATAAATTCTATAAGTGACTTTCTATGAGATGACAACAATTTTGACAAATTTTGCAACTTTTTCAACTTCTTCAAATTTTCTCTTCAAGAGGTCTTCAAGCTTTCTTCCACCTAAATCTACGAACAAAAGATAAGAGGGAAAAATTGTTTATTTTTGATCAATGGGGTTTTGCATTGGTCAAACCCCATTTTGGTAATCAAACCTTGAAATAAATAAAGGCATGAAAGAGAGAATGAAGAATGAACAAAGCTATGTTACTACTCAACAAACCCTTGGATAAATCCTTGAATGAAAGTCTACAACTTGCATGAAATGGATTCAATGGATGTGGATCTTGAACTTTGAATCTTGCTTGAAATAGTCCTTTGAATGCTTGATTTGATCATGAAACCTACATCACAATGTTAACTCCAAAAACATGCATGATGCTTGAGAAGACTTTGACATGATGATTGGATCTTGAATACTGCAATAAAACTTTGATATTTCTACTCTTGAATTCCTTCAATTCCTCTTGAAATGCTCTTGAAATCTCATATAATTGCTCATGAAAGTCTTTTGAAAATTCTAGGTGAAACATAGTGAAACAACCTTGTATTTATAGGTATGTATCCTTAATTTCCCAAAATTTAAATATCACAAGCTAACATTGAATTATAGATTTGAATATGTTAAAATACCATCAAGAACATAATTTAAATTTAGGTTCTAAATTTTAGGGAGGACCCATTCTCCCATGGGCGAATGGGTCCCAGGTCCATAAACCTAGGACACACATTGCTCAATGTAAAGTGTTATGTTTAGGCATTAATTAATGTCGGGTTTCCCTTTCAGAAAGTGTAATTAAATGGGCTTGGAAATGAATTATAGAGCCAATTAGGGTATAATTAATCTTAATTAATTAAGGGAGACCTAAATAAGTGCGAAAGTGTAAAGGGATACACTTTACAACATTAAATTAAGGCACAATTAAGTCCATTTTAAACTAGGAGGGGGCCCAAAAAAGTGAGAAAATGTAAAGGGATACATTTTTCTACACTACATTTATCCCCCACTTTAGTGAGAGGATAACATTGTGTCAAATTCACACTAAAGTAGACAATCAAGACATATGTATGCAACAATGACAAGATACTCAATCATACAATGCCAAAGACTCAAAGAAAGGTAAAAATAAAAAGGGTGGATCAAGCCTCAATTATCCAATGCAATGTGGAACATGCCTCAATTGTTTGTCTAAAAATGTTTACAAGTAGAACTCGTTGTCCACTATGCAAACAACAATCATGCTCACATGATCTAATGGAACTCTAGCTGTCCACTAGGTGAGCCCCCAAGGGTGGAAAATGAGAGAATATTATTAGGCTCCCATACCATACCAAATCTATATCTCCAATAACTTCAATAAGGCACCACAAAACAAATTTTTTTAGCTTCATAAGGCTTAGCAAGCTGCATTATGCCAAGCACCTATGAATAAAAAAAAGGCTCCACATGCAAGAAAAGTGTGTTATGCTTGGTGGCAATGAAAAAGGGTTTGAGATTCACAAGGTTAGCAAGCCGCGTTATGCTAAACACTTATGAACAAAATGAAAATATACATGTTCAAAGGGATTTTTATTAGTTCATGAAAGGTATCAACTTGGGGAACATTTTGCCTAATGTCTCCAAGAGAGGACAAGTCTAGGATAAAAGATTCACAACTTAGGGAATGCAACGCATAACATCACCACTAAGAGGAAAGTCGTATGCCAAGAAAGGTCACACTCTTGGAGGACATCAAACCCAATGAAACCACTAAGAATAAGACACATCACAAGAAGTAAGAAAACCACTTAATGAAACATAAGGAATGCCAAAATATTCAAAATAATAATGCCAATGTATGTCCCCACTTTAAAGAAATTGCTAAACACCATGCTATGAGCAATTAAAGTAGCAAATAATCAATGCTAACAACAAAGAAGACATGAGAGCTTATTTGGAAAGCCCTATGCCAAGTCATATGTTTCCAAATGAAGCTACGTCATGAAAAAGAGAGGAAGGGGTTGCCCCCAAAATGAAATCCCAAACACATAAGGGATTCACGGATTTGGAGTCAGTATGTCTTTGCTACAATGATATTATAGATCTCGAAAACATCATCATTCCCAAAATAACTCATGGAACAAGAAGAATAACACATAGAGAGTGAAAAAAAAGAAAAGCTTTTGGGTCAACATGGAAGAGACCTAAATGTCTCAACACCTTATGTCATCCCCAAAAGGAAAACATGAGGCAAAAGAAAAGATAAAAGTTTATGACATATAGAAGAATGTAGATACAAATCGAGGAATAAACATGAAGAGATACATCAAATAGAACAATATGGGGGATCACATTGCACACATACGAGTCAACCTATATAGTAGGTCATCTGCATCCCAATCTTGTTCAGTATATGCGGAAGGCGGAAAACTAGTCAAAGGGACAACATCAAGTGCCAAACTAGGACACGCACCAAGTTCAACACTCTTTTTAGGAGGATCATCATTTAAGCTCATGGAAGAGGAGAATTATAAATTTAATGTTTTTTGCACTTCCTCATCAATTTTAGCGGTTTCATTATCATCATCCAAGTTAATTACAACAGTCCTGAGGTATAATGATAAAATACAAAAAAGCTTGTTGTTGTTTATGTTGTGGTGAAGGTGAAGAATTATCATGCATTGCTTGAGACAAGTTTGGAATTTTATTTTTTGTGTTGTTCTTTTCTTCTTTTGCTTGTAACAAATGAGCAATATCATGACGTCTATGCCTATGCTCTCTAACATTTTATTTTCTTTTAGTTTGATTTTCAAGTTGGAATTGTGTAGGAGTGGGTTTATCAACCATAGATTTCTTTTCTTCCTTTAAGGGAGGAACGGAAGGAACCATGGGAGGTTGTTCAATCACTTTCTCTTTAGCTTTATTAACTTGTTTGATTTTAGGAGGCACAATGAGATTTATTAGATTATCTCGTGGTCTCTTATTGGAAATGGGTGAAGCATTTGTCATAGGTTGGTATTGGTTACTTGGAAGGGTTTTTGGTTCAATCATGGTCTCATCAAGAATAGGAGGCTCAATCGTGGATTGATGCATATTGGTAAGGGATAACTCTACTATGCATTTTGCCTTGAACTTTTGATAGGTTTTGAAAAAGAATTCTTCGCAGGGTCTAATAGGTTCTATAGGCTTGGGCCAGAAGAAATCCAATGAGAAATTCCATGGGAAGACATAGGATTAAAGCCACTATGATGCACAATAAAGATCTCATTGCTAGATGGAAACTTTAAGCATTTAAGCACAACCGATGGGACGTCATTAATGGAGTGAAGCCATGGGTAGCCTAACTTCACACGAAATTGGTTCGATAATGGGATGATGGTGAATGAGACATGTAATTTTTTTGGTCCAAATTTTAAAGGGAGACTTATCGAACCTATCATAGGGAAAGAAAAACCATTATGCATTTTGATCCATGCTTTTAGTTTTTCATAAGTATCTTGATAAAGCTCATGCAAAAATAAGAATTCTTCAGTGATCACATACTCTACACAAACATGATCAATTAATATCCCATTAGTAGGCTTGTCATTGATTCTTCCAGTTGCGTAATGAGGACCATCGAGTACATGTTTAATTATGTCATGTTGTGAGAAAGCAATGTCAAGCGACATTTTAGTTAGGCCCTTATGAGGTTGAACTTCAATGGAGTTGATTGAAGGGTTTATAATATTCTTCTCTTTATTTATTATGAGATGTTGCATGATGTGATTAAGGCTAAGCACCATTTCTATTCCTTGTTTAGTTTTAATTAAGTCTCTTATGTTTTGTATCATAGGAATAACATTAGCAGCGATGGGTTCAAAACTTACAAATTTAATTTGCAATTTCTCTAACTCTTCATCCATTCTTCTAAGGTTCTCATGAGGGAAGTTAGCAATCATTGCATCAAAATTAGTCATATTAGGTGTGGGTAAGGAAGTCATGGGAAATGAAGTGCTAAGGGTATGATCCATAGTGGGTTGACTAGTGTCAACACTATGAGTGAAAGAGTTAGAAAACCCAAGATCCACAATGAATGATGTATGGCACCTGATTATGTGAGTCTCGTACTATGTCTAACAATAGTATTGGCAATAAGAAACCAAGTTGTGAAGCTCATACAAGTCTCAAAAACCCAAGGTGCACCCAAAATGGATAAGAGGTAAAATGTAATGAAATATCCTAGAACGTAAAGTGCAATGCAAGTATGTAAAAACAATTTCCAAATTTAAACAAGATAAGTTTTTGATTGTGCTATGCAAAAACCTAAAAATGATGTCTTTTAGATGCAATTTTGAGTTCACACAATGCACTGAATTTATCAAATGAAGCTTAACATGAGTAATTTGAGATAACAAAAAATCTTCAAACTAAAACAACAAACTGAAAAAAATAGAACAAAATGCAGAATAAGAGATTTTAATGCCCAAAAATGTAGGAAAAATCCCTAATCAAGGACTCATTTTCCCATGGGTGAAGGGGTCCTAGCTCAGGGTTTTGAAGAATGAATTTATAGATTTATGAGTTTATTCTTACGGTTTTCAGATTTTGGACTGAGACAAGTGGTTACAGTTTCAATTTTATGTAAAACTAAGTCTAAATAAAAATGCAAAATAGTGCTAAATGACAAACTAGGAGACCTAATTTGAAATGCAATTTTGATCCAATTCAATTTTGTATTTTAAGTTTTTGATCATGCAATGTTATGTAAATGCTTTGCAAATGACTGAAATTTTTGCATTTTCTAGATTTTAAAGAATGCAAAAATGTAATCCTAAAACCCTAAATGAGATGCAAATTAATGCAATTTAAGAAACCCTAAATGAGATTCAATTCAATGCAATGCAATGCAATGCAAATGAATGCAAAATCCTAGATTTAGGGCTGAAATGGACTCCAAAATCAGAAAGATCTAATGCTCAAATGCCAAGTTGACCGAAAACAAATGGTGAAAAATAGGCAGGCTCACCAAAATGGATTGATGAACCAATTAGAGGACCTATTTTCCTCTAGTTCATTAGGAAATGAGATCCACACAATGAATTGATTAACAACCCTTAGGTGAATCAAATCAAAGTGGGAATCTACAAATTCCCTTTTATGTGTTGAAGGATGGGGGTCACGTTCACTAGGAACTTTTGGGAGAAAAACTAAAAATAGCAAATCGACCCATTTATGCTAAATTAAACTCGAAATAACAATATTAAACTCAAAATAAGTAGAACTAGAAATTGAATTGTAGATTTGAGAAGGGAAAAACTGTGTCTACTAGTCACCAAAAGTGAGTTTTCAAAGGCTGACTGGGACTCATTCGCCCATGGGAGAATGGCTCCAATGTCAAGGTTTTTCTGCAACTTTCGAGAGCCTCTAACATATATTTGAAGCTTCCAATTTGTCCAGGTGGCAGTGTCGAAATGTTGGAAATAACTTCTGTAGGCGAGTTTTTGTGAGATGACAACAATTTTGACAAATTTTGCAACTTTTTCAACTTCTTCAAATTTTCTCTTCAATAGGTCTTCAAGCTTTCTTCCACCTAAATCTGCAAACACAAGATAAGAGGTAGTTTTTTGGTTAATGGGGGTTTTCCTTGGTCAATCTCCATTTTGGTAATCAAACCTTGAAATGAATAAAAGAATGAAAGAGGGAATGAAGAATGAACAAAGCTATGTTACCACTCAACAAACCCTTAAATAAGTCCTTGAATGAAAGTCTGCAACTTGCATGAAATGGCTTCAATGTATGTGGATCTTGAACTTTGAATCTTCCTTGAAATAGTGCATTGAATGCTTGATTTGATCATGAAACCTACATCACAATGTTAGCTCCAAAAACATGCATGATGCAAGAAGACTTTGACATGATGATTAGATCTTGAATGATGCAATAAAACTTTAATATTTCTGCTCTTGAATGCCTTTAATTTCTCTTGAAATCTCATAGAATTGCTCACGAAAATCTCTTGAAAATTCTAGCTGAAACATAGTGAAATAACCTTGTATTTATAGGTATGTATCCTTAATTTCTTGCAATTCAAATATCACAAGCCAACATTGAATTACAGATTTGAATATGTTAAAATACCGCCAAAAACTTAATTTAAATTTAGGTCCTAAGGTTTAGGGAGGACGTGCAAATGGGTTCCAAGTCCATAAATCTAGGACACACATTGCTCAATGTAAAGTGTTATGTTTAGGAATTAATTAATGTTGGGTTTCCCTTTCAAAAAGTGTAATTAAATGGGATTGGAAATGAATTATAGGGCCAATCAAGTCATAATTAAGCTCAATTAATTAAGGGAGCCCCAAATAAGTGTGAAAGTTTAAAGGGATACACTTTACAATACTAAATTAAGGCACAATTAAGTACATTTTAAACTAGGAGGGCACAAATAAGTGAGAAAATGTAAAGGGATACATTTTTCTACGCTACAGGAATTAATTTCTTATTGTCCACATCCTTATTTTCATAAGCTATCACCTTAGTTGCATTTAGATCTTGATAATTAGGAACAACTTGGCTTTGTTGATTTTAAATTTTTGGTGAAATTCAACTAACTTTTGCTAGAAACATTACAATGGTACTAGAGCTAGTGATCTTGCAAACTTGTGAATAGTTAATATTGTTTGCAACATATTCCTAATGCATGATATTGACAAAGTACCATTATAACCAAAGAGGGAAAAATAAGGGTAGAGATGATTCGAGGGTAGGGTCAGAACAACAAAATCTAGAGATTGTGGTAGAAAGAGAGAAGAGAACTATGGTAGAAGATTATTAAATCAAGGCATGGTGCAACAAAATTATACAAGGAAAAGAGAACCTTAAGGATATGCTATCTCAATTAGTTCATACAATTCAAAATATTATGAATATGTATAAAGCTTAAAATGATGGAGATCTTTAGAGTTAAAAAGAATGATAACATATGGAGAACCATTAGTGGTTTTGCTACTAGACCATTCCATCCTACTTTCCTTCATAGGGAGGAGAAGTTCCAAAGGTGGAAGTTTAGAATCTTATGATGAATGACATTGCTTCTTGTTATGATAAATAAATAACTCTTCCAACAAATATTTAGGCTAAAATATCTCTTACAAATTTCATTAATTTGAAGAAAACTAAAAATGGCCCAAGACTTGAACGTAGAACTCAATAAATTTAGAGATATTTTTGTTATGCTTTAGAGAAGTTGACACTTTCTACCTTGTTTGTATTTAACAAGTGTTGGAAGATGAATCCATTGAGTTTCTACTCTTTTCTTTGAAGGAATAATACATAATTGGTGGTATCATGGGTTGAATACTTAAGGACATAATATCATCAAATCTTATGATGAATTAAATAGGATGTTGATTGAGAGATTTGATAGAAAATACCTTGAGGTTCATTTTTGGGAGTTTCCATAACAAATAATATGAAACTATGGAGAGTTATGTTGCTAATTTTTAGAAGCTATCCATAATTATTCTTGATGTCACTAAGAGGAGGTTAATTATGTTGTTCATAGAAGGATTATTTAAACCTTTCAAGGGTTTGGTCAAAGAATTTGAACCTCCATCATTGTAGGAGGAAATCAAGAGTTCCTTAGCACTTGAGACTTATATTATGAAGAGTAAATTCTAGAAAAAGACCTAAATACTCCAAAGAAACCTTTCTATAAAATTTTAACCAACCTAAGAAATTTTATTTAAGAAAAGAGGAGTAAGAACACAATGAAATGAGGAGGAAAAAGTGTTGCTTTGCTTGAAAAGAACCATGGAGAGTTGGCCATAGATGCCTTTAAAAGGGACAAGTGCATGTAATTGAGTTGGTTTTAGATAATGAATCTAAAGATGGAGAGCCTGAGCCAAAGAGTGAACAAGAAGAGCTAGAGTAGGAATTTTAGGAAGAAGATAATTCGAGAGGTACCTATAGAAACTTATTTCTCACAATCATCTAAAATTATGCCATGAACCTTTCTAATTCTCATTTCCTAGTCCCCTTCTAATGCCCTCTTTAATTTTTCATCATGCATACATTGGAAAAGTACAAGAAATATCTAGTGGTTGGATAGTTTGTGGTTAAAATTGATCATAATTGTTTGAAGTACTTCCTCACTCAAAAGGACCTTAATGACTTAATGAAAGAAAAAAAATGGGTAAGTGAATTTCAAGCTTATGAATTTGACATTGAATATGTTCAAGAGAAAAATAATATAGTAATAGACAACTTATTAAGAAAACCCACTCTATGCTCTATTTTAGATAATTCAATTGATTGGAAGGCTCACATTTTAGTAGAATATACTAAGAATATATTTTCCACTCACATATTGGAAAGGAAGTTTACAAGATAATAGGTATGTAGTGGCTAATAAACTAATCCTCTACAATGATATCTTTTAAGATATGTAAACTTATAGGGATATAAAAATGGTTCTCAATCTATGACAAGGAAATGTTGGCCATCATGCATACATCAGCCAAGTTCAAGCAATATCTAGTGGGTGGATAATTTGTGATTAAAACTTAGAGGGATAGAAAAAGGGTTCTCAATCTATGAAAAGGAAATGTTGGCCATCATGCATGCATTGACCAATTTCAAGAAATATCTAGTGGGTGGAAATTTTATGGTTAAAACTGATTACAATTGTTTGAAGTACTTTCTCACTTAGAAGGACCTTAACGAAAGACAAAAAATGAGAGTAAATTTCAATCTTATGAATTTGAAATTGAATATGTTAAAGAGAAAAATAATACACACCAAATAAATTTTGAGATATGTAAAATTAGAGGGATAGAAAAAAGGGTTCTCAAATTATGACAAGGAAATTTTGGCCATCATGCAATGTATTGGCCAAGTTCAAGCAATATCTAGTGGGTGGATAGTTTATGGTTAAAAATAATCACAATTATTTGAAGTACTTCCTCACTCAAAATGACCTTAATGAAAGATGAAAAATGGGTTAAGTAAATTTCAAGATTATGAATTAGACATTGAATATGTTAGAGAAAAATGATATAGTAGTAGATGGCTTATAAAGAAAACCAACTCTATGTTCTATGTTAGATATTTCAATTGATTGGAAGGCTCACATTTTAGTAGAATATACTAAAAATATATTTTCCACTCACATATCAGAAAGGACATTGGGCATGTGCAAGATCATGATGGGCCAAACTATGCCTCTAAGTGGTAATGAAAATATTAAAAAATAGACTTAAGAAACTTCATATAAATATTTGAATAGGTTATTAACATAATTTGGAAAATATGTAGGAATATAATTTGTAGCAAATTGAATGTAGTTTGTAGGATACAAGGCATTTTTTGGAAAAAATAATTTTATTTGGTGAAAATTTGAAATTTTAATATAATACTACTTTTTGGCCCATCATGACCCTGCACTCACCTAGTTACAAGATGATAGGTATGTAGTGGATAATGAACTAATCACCTATAAGGATAAATTCTATATTGTGCTTGAGTATAAGATGAAAGGTTAGATTCTAAGGTCAATCCATGATACATCTTTAGCAAGTCGTCTTGGGAACTTAAAAACATATAAGTAGATTTGGTTAAGGTTTTCATGGAAGGGACTTAAGGATGATGTCCTTAAGCACATCATGGAGTGTCTTGTTTGTTAATAGAAGAATCTAGAACAATTTTTTTTAGCATAATTATTGTAGCCCCTATCTATTTCTAATTAGAAATGGGATAATATATTTTCATGGACTTCATTACTAGGCCTCCCAAAGTGCAAGGTAAGGAATGCATCTATATTATGATGGATAGACTCATAAAATATGCTCACTTTTTTTTCATTTCTTTAGATTACAAAGAATCACAAGTGGTTGATTTATGTTTTAAAGAAGTATTTAGGTTCCATAAGTTGCCTAAAAATATTATGAATGATCTAGAGATAGTAGATTCTTGAGCTTATTTTGACAAGATCTCTCTCATTTGATATGAACCAAGCTCACCCCCAATGCTAGCTGCCACCTCCAACTAGTTGGGTAGACTAAAATTGTGAACAAATGGGTGGAGGGATACTTGAGAAATTATGTTGTGGATTATTGAAAGAAATGGATCAATTGACTATATATGAGAGATAATTTTTATAACATCACCTATCACATGTCTATTATTATGATGCCATTTATGGATTTGTATGGATATGAGTCTCAAACCTTTATTCATCTTGTTAGTTTTGATAGTAGGGTTCCAAGAGCTAGTGACTTGGTTAATTAAAGCCAATATATCTTGAAAAAAATCAAGAATCATCTCCAAAAATAATAGAATCAATTGAGACTATATGTAAATCAACACTATTTTGAGAGAACTTTTGAAGTTGGGGGTATGATATTCTTGAGATTGCAACCTTACAAGCAATCTTCTCTCAAAATAAGAGGGTCCAAATAACTCAAGCTTCATTTCAATAAGCCTTACAAAATTTTGAATAAGATTGGATAATCTTCTCATGAGTTCAAATTATGGAAAGGAAATAAGATCCATAATGCATTTCATGTGTCTTGCCTCAAAAAGTCACTTGAAAAACATATTATATCTTTAAATGAGTTGCCTCCACTTGATGAGGATGACAAATTAGTTATAGTTCTTGAAGCAATTATGGACATGAGAGAGGAAAAGTTGAGAAATAGAAGTATAAAAAAATATTTATTTTACTAGAAGAATCTCCATATAGAAGATGCAACATGGGAAGGATTAAATAGATTCTAGAGCATCCAAACTTGCAATTGCTTGTGGGAAAGCGATTCGTGTAGGGTGAATTTTCATGCCCCCTTTTGGCTCTAGGAGCGAACATGATTGTCCTTTAGCCTATTTTCTAATTTCCTACGTAGATTAATGGGTTGGGTTAAGAAAATATTTTAATAAATAATAATTAATTTGATCTTAATAATATTTATTTTTGCATACATTGTAAAATATTATTTTATTATTATTTTCTAGGTTACCTAAATGAAACATAATAAAGCCTTACATAACTTTAGTGATATTTTGTTATTTATGTAGGGTTACAAAAATAAATTAAAATAAATTTTTGAGTAAGAAAAAATGAATATTTTTATTTTAATTTCCCTAAGAGCCTATAAAAATAGAGGGAGGGATTATTTGCATTTATCCACCACTTTATCTAAAAACGTATTATTTTTGAAATAGAGCCTTCTTGTTCATTTCTTTGCCCCAAGACAAAAACCTCTCCATTTTGAAGTATTAATTTAATATTGGGATTATGAATGAGATGGTATTGGAATATTTTAGTTTATTTTTGTGGTTTGGAATATTCAAAGAATACATTTAATATATATATTTGTATCAATTGTGTGTGTTTCCAGTTTAGATTATTATATGAAGATATTGAAGATTTTATGACTTTTAAAGCTTAAGCTACATTAATGCATGTCATTTCCACAATAATATGTACTAATACTACAATAATTTGTATGGCCATTAAAGTAGTTTGCATCACTACAATGTTACACTATAGTATTTTAAGAGGTTTTTTAGATTTTTAGATTTATTTGTAAAAGGGTTTCAAAATTACTATAATTTATTTGTTGTGAGGTTTTTAATGTTATATTAGATTTATTGTTTGGATTTTTTTTTGAGAAAACATTTATTATTAATGTTATTTCCAAATATTTTGAAAGATTGCAAATCTAGTTTATAGACTTATTGTGAAGGAAATTAGCTTATTAGGTTGGTTTGTACATGAATTAAGCCTTGTATGCTATTAATTCTAGTCATTAGCCAGTTTCATTTATCCAAGAGGAACTGGACAAGTTGGAAGGAAGTTTGGATTAGGATTTATAAGAATTGCACATTCATTCTAGGTTATGTGCATCCATTTTCTAAGCCATTACATCGTTTATGATTTAATTTTTTGAGTGCAATGGACAAATTTAAGGCCACATAGGTCTCAAGGTATTGAGTATCACTTATTTTGGAACTATTCTAGCAATATCAATCACTAGAGGTATTTTTGTGTATTCATTTTTAGGATTTCAAGTGGTTAATTTCTTGAACTTGTAGAAAATTTATTAGTAACAAAAAATAATCACTTATGAAATTTATAGTCCATGATTTTTTATTAGATTGCCTAATCCATTAACTATTTGGTTATTGGCTCTTAAATATTTTTAGAAGGTAAATTTTATTTTTGTGAGAAGATTTAATGTTAGGCTATATTATTAAAACATGGAAGGTCTTCCACCATATTTATTTAATTTATTGCATTTGCATTATAACAATGATTGGATATCATAATCACCAAGAGTTGTATATTTAATATTTGACAATTTGGAATCGTTCAAATTTGCTTATTAATATTTGCTAGTTTGATATTGATTAGATTTACTTATTATGTGTCAATTTGGCATTAATGACTTTTTCTTGTAATATGCTGTGACATTAATCATGTTTGTATATCTATCTACCTATTCCGTATTGGTTGCAAATTGGATGGCTTACCGCCAATAGGTTTGAAATTAATTGCTTATTTTCCACAACCTAATATTTGTAAGCTCTCACCTTGTCTACATCAGGATCTTGGTGATCAAAACGATCTTGGGTTTTTATTGCTTTTAAAAATTATGTGAAATCAAGCTAACATTCCTGTGAGGGACATCACAAAATGGTACAAGTGACACATGGACATAAGATGAGCTATCTCTCGGTGGATTCTTCCTTGATTCATTCCACTTGAATCAATTTGACGGATATGGCTAGGTTGATCTATGCAATCATCACTTGTATATGCACCACCTTGACATAAAATTAGTCGAATTTTTACACTAATGAAGATGTGTTGTTCCAATTTGACAAGTTCAAGTAAATATGACTAGTTATGCCAATACCACTTAGTTGGCTTTGAGATGGTAAACCATCTGGCAAAGCTCCCCACCTTCCCAATTCTATTAGAAGGGCACAAAATAACCTACAAATTATATTCGGCCAAATGTAATAAAACAATACACTTTGTAATTAGAAATCGTAGAACTTAGAATGCATAGAATCAAAACAACATAATAATAAAATGAAATATTTTTCTTTGTCTAATGTGTGTACCCCTTTGCATATCAAGAAATATAAGAATTAGCTACATTCATATGCCTCAAATAGTCACAATTTACAACAAATTTTCCAAATCTAAATTAAGTCCGATGAATTGCATTGTTAGGGGGAGAAAATGAACCTTATTTGAGGGGGTTAAAAACATTCTAAGATTTGGTGTTAGTACCCATAAATAATACCACATTAAAAATACAATTGTTGAACATGGGTGTTATTTTATTTGCTATTTAAGTAAAGAGACTATATTTAGTAACTCAAACTCACGTGCTAACATAATACAATATAAATATCACATCAAAAAAAAAAATAGTATACACAATATATCATCTTTTTACAAGCATCTTATTGAATATTTACCTTTCAATGATTAAGAAAGAGAAAAAAATCTACTATAACAAAGAAGATAGGAAAAAAAGAAAAGATCATATATATTTGATAAACATTCTATTTAAATATTACATAATTTACATCTCATTCACATTAAAAACAATAAAAAAATATTTTATTTTTATGGATGAAGAGTTACATTCAACCTTTAAATTATATAATGTAATAACTATCTGAAAACACACAAAACACTGGTAAGTATGAAAGAAAAGAAAAGAAGAACTAAACTCTGGCAAGAAGTAAAAGCATTGCATTGGTAACTGGTAAGCACATTTTTTGACATTCTTTTCTATCAAGTGAGAAGTAAAATATGGTCAAAATCCTGTGAAACTGATCCAAAGTCAGCGTCCAAAAAACAACCTCCATTCTCATAATAGCGCTATTAATGAGGGCTGAAACTGCCCAGCGCCATCGATTTGTCATTTGTGTTTACGCAACGGCGGGGCGGTGGGGCGAAGGCGGAGGCAATCGTGAAATGAACAATCTCCTCCGTCGATTGCATCGAATAGAGCGAAGGTTGCATGCACATCAAATATGCCAGGTCTGTCCACCTGCTCAACCTCGTAATGGCAGATTAAAGCCTTTGAATTTATTTGCATCACACTACCCGTCCGTCAGCCATACACGCCTCTCATAAATGGCACGGTTATCACTGCCACCCATCATAAATCTCTTATTGTTTTAGGTCAACTCTTGCTGAGAGCGTTATTAATAGGGCGCTGTGCAGGTCTCCTATTATGAGACGGACAGACATTTCTGAGGAGAGGATTTGTGTAGCGAAGAATCTGCAAAGATGGGTGAATACGCGTTATCACGTAGGCGCTCTTTCACGCCGAGAACCGGCCTAGACATGGCGCCCTCCTTCTCCGACTACGCGGGGCCGAGCAATCATTCTGCGCTTGAAGTCGAAGAGGGGGTGGCCAATATGTCCGGTGGCTTAAGTCCTCTCAGCCAGGCGCTCTGGAAGAATTCTACTGATACGTCTCAGATTAGCGACCTTTCTGCCTGGCTTACGTGGAAGGATTTGAGTGTCACTGTTACCAATGCCAAAGGAGAGCAGCAGAGAGTTTTGCATGGCTTGACGGGCTATGCTCAGCCTGGCTATATTATGGCCATCATGGGACCCTCCGGCTCCGGGAAGTCTACCCTTCTCGACACTTTGGCAGGTAAATGACTTTTTATTAGTTACAGTCATTGTATCGTATGTTATAGGACTTTTTAAAGATATTACTTCCTCTTTGGTCTTTTGAATGTTCAGGGAGACTTTCGAAGAATTGTGTTCAGACAGGAGAAGTTCTTGTCAATGGCAGAAGGCGAAGACTTTCGTATGGGACTGTGGTAAGCGTTAAGATTATAAGAAACATTAAAAATCTTCTATTTGAATTGCTGTGGCTGGTCATTTGACACGATTTTACCCTAATATATTTTGAACTGGGTGTAGTTTTTTCTTAAATATCAGCCCGTTTTAGGAGGTGTTTTCTGCCCTGTTATAATATTAATATCAAAATTCAACTGTGTAACTCATATTTCATAAATATTGATTCGCAATGATCAACTTAACGTTCATTATATCATCGATATGATATTCAGAATAAAAAGTAATGTTTATTAGAGATCATATATCGCTCTCTGCTTGAAGGAGGTGACTGGTGCCTTTCTAACCATATGTTCAAACCTTCTCCTTTTACCAGTTAAAAAATGGGAACTGTTTGATCTTTTAACCAGAGTGCTACCTCCTTATTTGAGTTATGACTTACTTTATGTAGTAAGTTTAAAATATTTTAGATTTTATGCAATAAACTAAGAAAAGTTTTGTGAACATTTTATTATTATATAGGAGGGATTGTGTTTTACTTAGTGAGGATGATAGAAATCTTATGGCATGCACTAAGGTGGAAATCCTTTATAAATCTCTTTAGTAGTGATTCCTAGTGGAAAGAGACTTTTAATACAGGTGCACACTCAGCATATTGTAATCAGTTACTTAAAAAGCAAAGACACTGATATTTATGTAATTTAATTGTATCCATAAAAAAATCTAAAAATAAAGATCCTATATCTATTAGAGTATTTTCTCTCTTTCTTTTCAGATCAATGTTTTGATTGAAAGAAATTTTCAAGATTTTAATTTTATAAATGAGGCACCCAAATAATTGAAAGGCGATGCTTCAACAGAGAATGGTGTAGAATATGAAGACATTGAAGAGATTCTTTGTTGGTGCGCTGTGCAGGCTTATGTGACTCAAGAGGATACTCTGATAGGCACATTGACTGTACGAGAATCGATCCACTATTCTGCTCATCTGAGGCTTCCAGATAAAATGCCCCGAGAAGAAAAGATGGCAATAGTTGAAAGTACAATCATGGAAATGGGTTTGCAAGACTGTGCAGACACTCCGATGGGAAACTGGCATAAGAGAGGGTTAAGCGGGGGAGAAAAGAGGCGCGTCAGCATTGCTCTGGAGATATTGATGCGCCCTCGTTTGCTTTTCCTTGACGAGCCCACAAGCGGCCTTGACAGGTTTTTCTTTCTTTTTTGGTTCTCTATCATTTCATACATCTGTTCTTCTTTCTTCCTTTGCTTTCTTTGTTTAAAGTGAAATGGCAATGGTGTATTGGCAGTGCTTCTGCATTCTTCGTGACACAGACAGTCAGAAACCTGGCCCGAGATGGGCGAACTGTTATTGCTTCCATTCATCAACCCAGTAGCGAAGTGTTTGCTCTCTTTGATTATTTGTGTCTTTTGTCCGGAGGACAGACTGTCTATTTTGGCGAAGCAAGTTCTGCCCATGAGGTATGATAATCCTTCTACAATTGATTGAGATTTGAAATGTTGATTAAAGATATATAATTAATTTTAGAATTTTTTTAAAAAATATTTTACAAATTTTCTTTTTAGAATCTAAAAGATGTTATTTAGGATCTTGTAAATAGAGTGGGTGATATTAGAATCTAAAAGATGTTATTTAGGATCTTGCAAATAGAGTGAGTGATATTAGAATCTAAAAGATGTTATTTAGAATCTTGTAAATAGAGTGGGTGATACTAGAACCTAAAAGATGTTATTTAGAATCTTGTAAATAGAGTGGGTGATACTAGGTATCACATAGTTTTTTCAAGTTAGGCATATGCCATCCCATATTGCATTTACATCAAACGTACACCAAAAATTGAAGTTCAAGCCTACCTGTAGATTCTCTCTGCAATGTGTAATATAAGTTTATGTACATTATATTAATCGAGCTAGTTTAGTGACATGAGCAGTTCTTTGATCAAGCTGGTTTCCCCTGCCCTCCGAGAAGAAACCCTTCAGATCATTTCATTCGTTGCATAAATTCAGATTTTGACAGGGTGAAAGCCACTCTCCAGGGATCCCACAGGCTCAGGGTAAGCAAATTGCTTTTTGTGCTTCCCTACGAGTTATTACTTACAAATACAAACTAGTCTGATCTGATGTTTTTTGAGCTCATTTCAGGACACTGAAATGAACGATCCAGTAGACAGGATCAGCACAGCTCAAGCAGTAAGAATACTGATGGAACACTACAGGTCCTCTGAATATGCAATAGTGACAGCTGCCAGGGTGCATGGGATCTCCCAAATTGTGAGTCAATTCTACGGATCATATATTTATAGCAAAACGAATTAAACAAATAAGTCCTTTGGAAGGTGGTAAAACTTATCTAGTTATATTCTATGCCTGGGTTAAAGATTTTACTTTTCAAAAGAAATCAGCATTCTTTTTCCTATGATGCAGAAAGGAACAGTGCTGGAATCAAGTGGAAGTCAAGCCAGTTTCTTCATGCAATGCTTCACATTGACAAAAAGATCTTTTGTTAATATGACCAGAGACGTGGGATACTACTGGTTGAGAGTTGTGATATACACCTTCGTCACTATCTGCATTGGAACAATATATTATGACGTTGGAACTGGCTACAATGCAATCTTGGTAGGGCATAAATTGTTATAAATTCATTTCATCTGCAATGAGATTAAAAACAAAACATTTGCTGATAACTCTTCTCTTACATTTGAGGAAATTTGGTTATTGTATGTGCTGCTGCAGGCAAGAGGCTCTTGTGCCTCATATGTCTCTGGATTTATGACATTCATGTCAATTGGAGGATTTCCTTCCTTCGTTGAAGACATGAAGGTAAGAGTTTTACGGTTTATCTTTTACAAATCGAGTAGACTGAAAATTGAATTGAGTGTTCTGAGTCAAATGTAAAACAGGACATATTTTATCTTTAAGAAATGGTAAATAGGAAGTCCAGATACAAGAATATTTTTTTGTTGATAGTTTCTTTCAATTGGGTGGTACGGTAAAATGGCCCTAAGAATAAGAGCGGTGATATGAGGAGAATAATTGTGAACGGTTATGTTTTGAACATGGCTTTTGCTTGTGTTGTCTGTAATTCCAATCCACAGGTTTTCCACCGTGAGAGACTGAACGGACATTACGGTGTGTCTTCCTTCGTAATTGCAAATACACTATCTTCAATGCCATTTTTGGCACTAGTTGCAGGAATCTCTGGATCAATTGCATATTTCATGGTGAAGTTGCACCCTGGGTTTAGTCACTATGCATATTTTGTACTTGATCTCTTCGTTTGCATGGGTGTTGTTGAGAGTTTGATGATGACGGTAGCCGCCTTGGTGCCCAATTTCCTCATGGGAATCATAACTGGAGCTGGAATCCTAGTATGTTCCTATTGCTATATCTTACTTTAGAAAAAATAGAAAAAGAACCGATAAAAAGAGCTAAATGAAATCTAGATAGTTTAAAATCAATGTTTTTCAAATCTAAATTGTTCATGTGCAGGGCATATACATGCTAGTTGCTGGATTCTTCCGTTTTCTGGATGATCTTCCTAAACCAGTTTGGCGCTATCCCATGTCATATATAAGTTTCAATTCTTGGGCATTGCAGGTTAACCATAACTACCATGGAGTTTTTCCCTTTTTTCTCTTAGTGCTGCAATAAACAAAAAATCTTCTATCATCGTAGCCTTAGCCTAAATTAATCTGTCATTGCTAACTCAATGGAAATCAAATAGAACATAAAACCAGAAGACTAAAGACAATTATGCTTGACCCAAATACCTGCTAGTAATCTATTGAACAGGTAGTCAAGACTACAAAGGAATTGATGTTTTTCATCATTTTTGTGTTCAAACAACTGATATAAAGAATTTGTGCAGGGTCAGTACAAGAATGACTTGATAGGAATGGAGTTCGATTCTCAAGTTGCAGGAATGCCCAAAATCACTGGAGAATATATCCTTGAAAACGTTTTTGAAATCAAAACAAGCCGTTCCAAATGGTGGGACTTGGCTGTTATATTCTCAATGATATTTATCTACCGGTTCATCTTCTTCCTAGTGATTAAATACAATGAAAAGGTGGCCCCTACTTTGCGAGCATTTTATGTAAAGCACAAAATGAGGATTGGAGGAGGAAAAAGGATATCATTGAACACAATCAGGCCTGCAACGCCCACAACGGCTTCTCCTCCATCTTGAAAGTTCTACTCAATTATCACTGGCTTGCAAATTTTTCTCTTTGGAGAAGTGGGCCCACCACTTCTATTTCATATCTGTTATCCAAAACTTGTTTAACTATAAACTGCTTGCATAGAAACTGCAGCATTATATCTGAAGCTTCTGTAAGTGCCGATACGGTTGCACGTAGAGAGAAACGCTACAATGTCTAGATCTTCTTATGAAGAGGTTAACTTAATTAAGGAAGCTGTTCGCAATGAAAACCATATTAATACGATGAGTGCATTTTGTTGGAAGCTTGAATCGTAATATTTAAGATGTTGTGAAAGTTGTTTAGCATAAGGGCCTATCATCTAATAGCTTACCTTAGAGCTTAAATAAAAGTTCTCCAAATTGCTTAACTTTTCGCTTTCAAAAAAGCTCATGCTACTTAGAATGGCTATAATACATTGTTGTATAGGTTTAATATTGTATGATTTATTAGTTCTTTATTTTTTGATTTTTATTTGTTTGAGTCATCAATAAAATAAAGTTAAGACTTTCTTTATTATGGAGAAATTTTGATGGATTTATGAAGTTTAATATTGATGATATTTTCAAGAAAAATAAGGGTACGTTGGTGTTAGTGTCTTAATTAGAAGTTTTTGGGCAATTTCTTAGTGGCAACTCTTTTTTTGGGGATTAGAATAAATAATGAAGTAAAGACGAAGACTTTGCTTGAAGGGATCAAGCTTGTACTATTAGTGGGTTGCAAAAAAATGATTATTGAAGAAGACTCTCAAGTGATTAATAGATAAATGAGTTAGAAACATGTGGAATTTAAATAATGGCATTTTAGAGATCTAAAAATTATGTAAAAAGTTTGAGGAGGTTATCTTCCTCCACTATATTAGGGAATGCAATAAGGTCATAGACCATCTAGCTAATGTTAGTATTAACCAATTCTCCTTCTTGGCATTGGTGAGTGTTGAGTGTAGGTCTTCTCCTATTCTTAACATAGACCTCTCATCTCCCCATTTGAGGAATTGTTTTCCCAAATTCCTTTCCTCATCTTTAGGGCATGTATATAATTTTTAAGTTGGGAGAATTGACAATATTCTATCCTGCTCACAATAAAATCCTTTTGGATTGGTCATATTATTGTACATCTAGGTTGTTTATTGCTCACTTTGCTTGGCAATGGAAGAGGCTTGGCTAATGTTGGTGATGAAATGCTCTTGCCTTCCCATAAATTGATGTGTGTGAATTATATTTTATTTTGTAGTGGAATGAAAGCTTCCACATCTCTCATTTTGTGTGGATTTTTTCAAGGTTCATTTTAAATTGTAGACAAAGATGCAATCATGTGTGGATATTGTGCAATTCTTTTTGTATGGGGTAGCTATGTCAAATTACTAGCTAAAGAATATACATTCTAAATCCATGACCTGGAAATACTGAAGTTTGTTCCTTATTCTATACTACAATTGCACTTTTATCCTTGTGGTCCTTTTCAACACTATAAAATCCTACTGAAACACCTACAAGCATTGTAAACACAATAAAAAAAGCGCCAAAAAATTTACTTGTTGAGGGTTTCATGCCAAGTGAGATAATAAGTGGTGTATTTGTGTGGATGCATGATTTTTTCTTTTATCTTTTCTTGAACTACATAATGGATTCTCAACCTATTCCAATTCTAATGTCCTACAACTATTTTGAATGAGAAAAATGTTTCTAAGGGACAAAGGGTTGTTTAGAATAAGTTAGACAATGGAAACAAAAACTAGGAATGATGCTAAGATAAAAATAATTGAAAAATATGATGAAGCCTTTAGTTTCTTGTGCCTACCCATGTCTCCTAATTTACTCTTTCATGTTGAAACATTAGACACACATAAGACTATATTTGATATTCTTGGAATTTTTTTTGAAAAAAAAAAGATTAAAAGTCATTTGTTGAAGAATGAACTAATAAATCTCAATCCATATAATTTTTGACAATACTCGAGATTTTATAACACAATTTAAGTAATTTAGAAGATAGTTGGAAGATTGTAAAATTGAGAGGACATATACTCAGTTAGTGCTAATTGTGCCTCATAAGATTAGGTTTGATTATTCACTATCTATTTCTACCTTTAATGATACTAAGTTTGCCTTTGGGAAATAAATTAAAATTCCCTTTTGATGATTTTGTAGTTGAATTCACTAGAAAGAAAGATAATCTTATAAAAATAGGCACCCTAAAATATTCTTCTAAGTCACATGCTTTGGTGGCTAATCAAAACACTAAATATAAGGAAGATTTTGGCAAAAAGCAAATGTAGCATTGTAAATTGTGCTCCCTAAGGGTGAAAGTACAATTTCAAGCTTTATTTGAGGCTTGATTTAGCGTCCCTCCCTTAGTGCATTTTAGGAACACTCCCTAGCCTTGGATTTTCCCTTCAACTCAAGAGAACATGTCAACACTACCTTAAAAATGCCTTCTCGATCACATTTCATTACTTTTACCCTAGCAAATGCTTATTTTTTGGATAAGTCTTGATCAAGAAAACTGTGAATTCAAGGATCACAATTTAATGTGTACAAAATAGCTAGTTAGGGGTGAGGGAACCCTAGACCAAGTGTTTTCTCGATAAATTTGATCTTTAATTTGTGCGACATGAATTCAATTTCAAGATTTGGTGGCAAATTAATCTTGAAAGTTTAAAATTAAATGAGTTGGTCTACACTTTAATTTACTCATATGTTCCACTATATAAACATGAATTATTATTTTAAAAAACATGCAATCACAATTACAATGAGGCTTTGCCCAAAATTGACATCCTATTTTATAGAATTACAATCAATTTTTAGATTTGATCAAGCTCAACACAATGAATGGAGTTTGATGCCAATGGAAGGAAAAGTTGAAATCTAGGGTTTGTCAATAGATTTGGATTTTTTCAAGCACCTGATGACTTGAATTTTAGCATGTTCTCATCTTCAGAATTTGATCTCCTTGCTTCCCTAAGTAAGGTATTTGAGTATTTGACTTTCTCTTGGGTTGATCTTGATTGTGTCATTTAGGAATCCTTCTCTAACACACTTGAGTAGGTTTTTTACCATTTATGTTGCACTTTATAGATCGTTACAACCTTAGACACACTTAAGGTTTAAAGCACAAACTTTATCAATCAATAAATCGACTATTCGTGGAAGTAGAAATACCAAAATGGGTGAATTATTGAGGAAAATTCCTATATAGCTATCCATTTCCCTCTCTTTTTCATGATTTTGTAGGTTTGGATCCGAAGATGATAGGTTCCAAGACAAGAAAACGTAGACTAAACCTGTAGGTGTCAAACCAGGGTTTTGTAGGTCAAGAATCTCCATTCCTAATCAAGGGTACCCTCATCCTTGACCACTCAAATCAGGTCCAAATTTTTATGATAGGTGCAAAAATATCTCCCCTTATATTTTTTCGTTATTCCATCAATTTTTAGTTTTTTTCTATGTGAATAATTTGTGTTTTAAGATTACGTTTTCATACTAAATTATGTCAATAAAATTCACATTAATTTAATCAATTTTCTTGGCAACAAAAGAACTAAGCCCAAGGAAAATTGGCCCTCCTTCTAGGTTGTTAGCCAATATTAACACCATTGTGATTTTAGTTAGATCTAGGATCTCTTTTTCTACATCACATTTTGGTGAACTCGACACATCCTACACTTGTCAAATCTTCTGATTTTTATTGTATATACTTAGAGTTAAATTTTCATTCAAAAATTCAGATTTGAATCTCTTTGAATTTACAAAAAGTGTGTTTACATTGGAAAATAAGTGTCATCTCTTTGTCTTTTGTATACATTTGAAATCGTGTTTCATTAATTTTCAATAAAACATTACATTTATTGTCGAAATTGGTCTTTTTCTAAATTAATGCATAAATTAGATTGAATATAATGATATTTTTTGTAATTAAAAATCCCAATTCATTGAATTAGGTTGAATTTCATAAATAAAATTAGGAATATTGCAAATTTCTTAGTTATGTGAAATATCACACCTAAATTGTCATAGTCTCAGATCTGTACATATTGTGGTACCTATTTAAACTTTCAAAAATTCAAAACCTTGCATTTTTGGTCAAGGGCACCCTCACCCTTGACTTGCCTTTTTATGCTCAATTTTCTGTGGAAATGTGACCTCTATATCCTTTGCTCAAACTTTGACTCTACTTTTGGGAAATTTTCCTATAATAGACATAATCAACTGAATTAGATCAATTCACCTTAAAGAACCAAAACATAAGGAATTAAATGTTTCAATTGAAATTTTATCATTAGTCCTAAAATAAAATCCTGGTTATATTTGAAATCTCTTGTCTAGGAAGTAAGATTATTTGATCACGTCTAATCTCTTTCTATAAGACTTTCATACATTTGATGAGCTTTTAGTAGTGATGATTTTGATATGCTAGATGAAGCCCTTGATGAATTCATCTCATCAAAGTCATCCTCTAAGATTCCTTAAACTTCAATATGTCAAAGATTAATAAATGCAATAGATTCAATAACACCAAAATTTATCATTTATCCTCCCCATAAACAACAACCACAAAATCAACATGTCCATATTATTGGACCTCCTTCAAATCAATCAAAACCTCCTAGTAACATTTTGAATTTTGTGAGAACTTACTAAAAACAGTCATATACAACAAAATGAATTATAGAAACCAAATTATCATGCAATTGCTCATACACACAACACTCAAAATAACAAACAAGTAAAAAAACACCAACCATTCCTTCTTCAATTCCATTTCTGCAACCTATTCTCCCTCCCATACCCTGTCTTCGTCAATGTAATGGTAAGGAGTATGATCTTGTTGAGCAACTTCATGCTACTCTAGCTAAGATCTTTCTTTGGGATTTAATTCAAAATTCACCTACCTACTATAGGATTCTCCAAGAGGCTTTGTAGAAGATTTTTGTGCCACCTTCTATTAAATTGAATGATGTAGCAACCTTGTTGGATGGTATGAATACAAAAGCCTTAGATATTATATTCTATTAAAGTGAATTACCTTCTTCTAAGATTCAAAAATAGTATGATGCTCTAATGATTATGGTCATTATCAATCATTATGGGGTTAGACATACTCTCATTGACAATGGATTAGGTCTTAATATTTGTAGCATTGACCTTATACATAAACTTGGTGTATATATGAATCTATCATTAAACCCTTGAACCCTCTTTCTATTTGTGTCTTTGATAATATCAATTGAAAACCATTGGGAAGAATAACATTACCTATTAATGTAGGACCCACAGTCTTACCTACCCTTATCCATGTCATGCTTGATTCTCTTTTGGATAACCTTCTTGGTAGATCATGAATTCATGCTATGGGAGGAGTTCCTTCTACCCTTCACCACATAATAAAATATACATATAACAACATTTATATAGTTTAAGTAGATCCAAAATTAGAAAGTTGTTTACAAACTAAAACCAGACATAAAGATCCTAGTCATAAACCTTTTAATACTTTGATCCCATCTTCCAAAGTAGAACCATTGTCTTCAAATGATAAGGAAATTGATGATTATGACTCACACGTGATAAAGCTCTTTGAAAAAGTTTGGGGTTCGTTAGATTTTACACATACCTTCATTAGGGAGTACAAAGTCTCACCATCAAAGCTTGAAGAACTAAAAGATGTCTTGGTAACATCTAGACAATCCTCAATAACCTCTCCTCAAACATCTAATTTCACCACTACAACTAATCCTTCTAATTCTACAATGGATGCTAGTTACACAACCTCTTGGGTTAAGCCACAATAGTGGTTTACAATTTTAAGGAGGAAGGAAATTTGATTTTTTTGTGTTTCCACAATGTTAAGGGGTTCGATCGAACTGTCTGGTTCACCCAAACCTTCTTGGGTGTTTGTGCAAACCTATGGGTTCGGTCGAACCACCTATTTGACCGAACCCCCAATCGGATGAATAAAAAACTAATATTTTATGGGGTTTGGTCGAATGGGTGTTCAACCGAACCCATTGAAATAGGGCATAAAAAAAGAAAATTGTCATTGTCGCAACATTCCTTTTCTCTGTTTTGTGCATGCGGCGAGCGACGAACGACAAACGTGAACAACGAACTGAACGACAAACAAAAGTACTAGGGGAAAAATGTGCACCAGCTCAAGCCATAGTTCATCAACTTGACCTCCATAGCTCAGCAGGTTGGTTAACTTCAAATTTCATAGATTTGAAACTGCATTTGTTTGAGAAATTTTTAAACCCTAAATGTGAAATGTTTCAAATTTGTAGATTTTAAATTGCATTTGTTTGTTTGAAATTGCATTTGCTTGAAAGTTTCTAAAGCCTTTTCAACAAACTTAATTTCTATTATGCTTTGATGAATGTTCATACCCTATTCCAAAGCTCCAATTTTGGCATGGGCAGGGAGTGTTGAATAAATGGCTTTGTAGTTGCTAATTCCATTTGCTTGAAATTTTTTACAAACCCATTTCTAAACTCTATCAAACAATTAACGTGCCTTGTCTATGCTTCCATGTTTTGCATACATTTCTACTAGGGAACCTGCCAATTGCATTTTATTTAATGTTTCTAAAGCCTTACCTGAACATTAACAGATTTATTTGAGGCATTATATCAAATAGTTCATGGCGATTTTTTTTTGGTTATATTTGTTACTAAAATTATTCCTGATAACTAGTTTTAATACAATTCATATCAAATACTGTGAAACTCAAATTTGTATATATTATTAAATACTACCATATATTTCTACCATATTTGTATACACTTTATATCAAATAAGTTACCAAATACTACCATATTTTTGAGGCATTCTATTAAACATATCACTTTCCTTGTTTATGCTTCCACTTTTTGCATATCCTACAATCATGGCAAATTTTGTCAAACAGTTCGTGTGCCTTGTCTAAGCTTATACATTTTGCATACATGTCTACCAGGGCACTTGCAAATACAACATCTGGTAAAATTCCCCCTTCCTTGATGATTTGTTTGATGTCCATACCCTGTCCAAAGTTCCCATTTTGGCACAAGTAGAGGGAAGGTTGTGAAATTTGAATTTACAACTGCCAATTTTGCATTTGCTTGAAAGTTTCTAAAGCCTTTTCAACAAACCCATTTGTTGTATAGAGTTGTTTTCATCACCATGTTTGATCAAAATTATATGTTTGAGGAAATGCATATAAGACACCCATATACAAAATAGTACAAAGGAAAGAGAAAAATGTAAAGAATACACTTGTAACCTATACTTGAGAGCATTCAAATTTTGAAATTAAACATAAAGAATAATAGGATTTATAAATTAAATACACGAGGCTATTATATAATATCAAAAAAGACTATTTTAAAGTTTAAATTTATGTTTTAATTTTAGGGTAAATAATTTTGGTTGAATTTATCAATTAGAAATAGAAATTTTGAAAGGGCCCCACCCTTTTACAAAGACCAATAAAGAGACAAAAAATTATCAATCATATTGGCATGGAACAACAATAAGAAAAATATAGTTGTAAGTTAGAAAAATAACATCCAATTAGAAATACTCCACCAATAGTGGCAATGTATCTAATAAAGAGGGTCATTCTCCCAAAAAATTTAGTAGATCTATCATTTCACAACTTGAATCCAAAATTCTTCAAGGAACTATATCTTATTGTCAACCTTATCCTTTTCCATGAATGACCCTAGTTCCTTTGTAATGGAGTTTCCATCTTTAGTTTCCAAACTTGAGACCAAAGGGAATAAAGGGTTCCTATAATCTTTTGAACTTGAACCTTCTTCATATTTTTAAATTATTAGAAGGAATACCAAGAGGTGAATGTTGCAATTCAAGAGAATGGTAGAGGTAATGAACTCCAACTAATCTATCTCTAACATGATTCTTGTCTCTACCAATCTCCTCTAAATTTCTCTTGACAAGACCTTTTAAATTAGTCATGTCTACAAGAGGACCAACCACCCCTCGATTATTCCCAAAGGGAGCCTCAACCAAATCCTAAGGTAAACAAGGCTCCATCTCATCCTTATGCATTTTGTTCAACCTTGCCTTCCTCTAAAATTCCTACACCTATAAAATACATAGCTATCTACACATGACAATTGTTGTGCATGTTTTGCACACATGCCCCACCGTAGGCAGGGACCCCCTTCTTTTTCACTCCTGACAGGTTGCTTTGCTCCTATCTTGTTTTGCGTGCCCTATTTTCCAAGCCCAAATTGGTCATGTGTCTTCAAACGATCAAATCCCTCTACCCAAATTCACCTACTTGGGGTATTCAAATCTGGAGAGAAATAAAGCCCCTCGTCCCTTTTCTGCCCTTTGTCTTGTTCTTGCTGACTTGGTCACTGATCGCTAGATTCGCTGTTTTCCACATTTTTGACTTTGGGGACAACTTTTTGGTGGATTTGGGATGTTTTTGTGGCGCCTAAGTGAATTGCCAAGGTTTCGTCAATGTTCTGTTAAGTTTCGGTGGTTTCAGAACTTTCCCTCTGGAACTCCCTCCCTCTTTGGCTATTTTGAAACATCTGTGGACCCCTAACGGTCTGCTTTCCCACATTTTTGACTTTGGGGAAAACTTTCTGGTGGATTTGGGATGTGTTTGTGGTGACTAAGTGAACTGCCAAAGTTTCGTCAACGTTCCATTAAGTTTCGGTGGTTTCAGAACTTTCCCTCTGGAACTCCCTCCCTCTTTGGCTGTTTTGAAACATCCGTGGACCCCTGACGGTTCGCTTTCCACATCTTTGACATTGGGGAAAACTTTCTAGTGGATTTGGGATGTGTTTGTGGTCCCTAAGTGAAATGCTAAGGTTTCGTCAACGTTTCGTTAAGTTTCGGTGGTTTCACAACTTTCCCTCTGGAACTCCCTCCCTCTTTGGCTATTTTGAAATATTTGTGGACCCTTGACGGTTCACTTTCCACATTTTTGACTTTGGGGAAAACTTTTTGGTGGATTTGGGATGTGTTTGTGGTGCCTAAGTGAACTACCAAGGTTTCGTCAACGTTCCATTAAGTTCGGTGGTTTCAAAACTTTCCCCCCGGAACTCCCTCCCTTTGTGGCTATTTTGATCATCCGTGGACCCTCAACGGTCTGCTTTCCACATTTTTGACTTTGGGGAAAAATTTCTGGTGGATTTGGGATGTGTTTGTGGTGCCTAAGTGAACTGCCAAGGTTTCATCAACGTTCTGTTAAGTTTCGGTGGTTTCAGAACTTTCCCTCTAGAATTTCCTCCCTCTTTGGCTATTTTGAAACATCCGTGGACCCCCGACGGTCCGCTTTCCACATTTTTGACTTTGGGGAAAACTTTCTAGTGGATTTGAGATGTGTTTGTGGTGCCTAAGTGAACTACCAAGGTTTCGTCAATGTTCCGTTAAGTTTTGGTGGTTTCAGAACTTTCCCTCTGGAACTCCCTCCCTCTTTGGCTGTTTTGAAACATCCGTGAACCCCTGACGGTCCGCTTTCCACATTTTTGACTTTGGGGAAAACTTTCTGGTGGATTTGGGATGTGTTTGTGGTGCCTAAGTGAACTGCCAAGGTTTCATCAACGTTCCGTTAAGTTTCGGTGGTTTCAGAACTTTCCCTCCAGAACTCCCTCCCTCTTTGGTTGTTTTGGAACATTCGTGGAGCCCCGGTGACCCAGCCTCCAGGACCCGGTCCCTCCGTGACCATTTTTGGGACTCCGTCCCTATGTGGCCATTTTGAACATCCGTGGAGCCTCGACGACCTGGCCTCCAAAACTCGGCCCCTTCATGGTCGTTTCCAAGACTCCGTCCTTCTGTGGCCATTTCTGGGACTCCACCCCTCTGTTGTCGTCTGGGACTTTCCTTCCGAGCCATCGTGTTCTCATTTCCTTTTCAAAAGGGCGGTGACCCTCCAACTTTCCCCTTCCAAGCTTTCAGTTTTTTCAAATGAGTCCAATCTTAAGGAAGTTTTTCTGGGCACTCTTCCTTCCCCTTTTCCCATGTGCTATAATTGAAAAACCTTGGTTTTTCTAAGCTTTGTGAGGTCTAGGAACTTCCCTTTCAGTTTGCTTTCCCTTGTTCGCTGCCTGCCCCCTTAGGCCTGCATTAATGTTTATGGTCCAAATGAACTCCAAATATGAATATTATGATATTTTGATTATGCATGGATGGATCTAACAAGGATTTTGCAAGATTTGACTAACTTTTCCTTGATTTGTGTATGAAATTACTTACGACACTTCATGTATGCAGGATTCAAGAAGTCTACTATGGGTCCATCAGGAGACCCATCGAGAAAGCTAAACAAGGAAAGGAATATAGCTCCTATCACCATTCATTTCATGCCCTTCTTTCCTTGTAGCACCCATCAACAGAGCTAGCATTAGAAGCAAGCCTATGTCAAAGGAGTCAGTGACAAAATACAAGGGGGTGGTCTTGAAGAAAGCATAAGGGAGTTGTCTGCTCGAATCAAGGGCGACCAATCCATTGATTCCAATCGTCGACGGGATCATCTGATCCAAGGAAGAACACTGCAAACACATCAAGTAAGAAGGTAGCTTTCAGGTAGTTTCAACTACAGTAAAAGGGCAATCAGCTAAATGATGAAACTGCTACAACACCTGGCCACTAAAAGACAAAACAGGGAAAAAAAAGATGTATTTTAAAATTGCTGGATAATGGGGGGTAGGTGAAACCCTAATGTAATCAAATCTAGGCCATTCGATATAATTCAATCCTAGCCATTCATTTGGGCTTTGGAAAACTATAAATAGGGGCTTGCCCCTCATTTGTAAAGGGTTGGAGAGCTGTTGTAAAAAACATTTGCAGCAATAGAAGACAACATTGCATGATTTTATGAATGTTCTCTTTGATTTTGTTCATCTTGCATGCATGGTTCTACCTTCTATGTTAGTTTTAGTAATAGTTTCTTGAATGGCTATCATGATGGTGTTGCTATTATAGTATTTGATGAGCTTTCAACCCATACTTTTAGCACTTGTTGATGACAAGCTGCTGTGCAAAGTTAGCTTGGGCTTCTTTATGCCATTGCTGCAACCTAGTTCAATTGCATGTTCATGATGTGTATGTGTAATTTGAAAATCAGCAGACCTTAGAAGATTGCACTGGTTTTGTGTAGCTGTAGGTTTCTCTTGGTCAAGCAAACTCAGTTTAGGAATCCTGTCTACTTTAGCAGCCACCATTGTTACTGTTCATTCATAGCTTAGGATTAGAACAACTTTCTTAACCCTTCTCCTTTTTCTATTTCTTTTAATCCTTGGTTAGAGTAGGATCCAAAGCATCACCATGAAGCTAAATTAGATGAACTTGATGAGTTTCATCTTGCTATTTTGAGTGGACAGCCATTGTTCATTCACTTTCAGCACTTTGAAACTGCATTTACAAACCTGACTCCTCATGCTTTGTAACTCATCCGTAAGTCCGCCTTGTGATTCCAACAAATCACAGAAATCAACTGAGATATTCTAAGCACTATCAAGACCTGACATTAGAGACCCTGAGATAGTGTTCTGCAATTTGATTATGGAAGATTGTCTTTCAAGAGAGGTGATGCACCTATGCATTGCCTGTGTTGAGAAGTGCATAAAAAACACATCAACAGAACTGGCACTAGAGGGAGGACATGACATGTTGAGGCTACAAAGATAAAGTTGGAAATCAAAAAGAGCACTTTCAAAGAAGAAATTTGAGATAAGGAGATTTCTTTTATTGCTAAAAAAATAGAAAATTATGAAGGCAAGTAGAAGCTGAGTCAAAATGGAGCAACATGCACAAATTGACATCACTCAGCTGCATGCAGATTTGAATAAGAGACTGAAAAAGCCATTGCAACAATTCGTGTTGGCAGATAGATGTCGGATCCATTACACTCAGAGGCATAACGAATTGGGATGTTTGACTTTCTTGAGCAGAATCGAAAGGATCTTGTAGGGAGAAATTCCCTTTTGGGAAATATACTAGCCCTTGGCCCCCGAAGACCCATAGGAAGAATTGCAAACCATGGAAACCAAGGCATTTAAGGAGTTGATCCAAGAACATTTGAGCAACAAAGACGAACCAAGATTGGAGGAAATATTGATGTCTAGTTGGTGCAGATTTCACAATGCACCCCACTTTGAATTCACTTGCTCGTCATGTACAAACATCATCGTTCAAGCCAAGGGTTGTTCAGACAAGTTGGAGTAGCCAACTCCCAATGAAGAGAAGTTATCCAATGAGGCAAAAGAGCTGTCAACATCTGGAGGACAACAAAGTAAGGATGAACCAAGAGATTTGATACAAGTTGATGTTGGAGCAACAAACATTGAAGTTGAAAACTAGGAGGAAGAAGCATATTTCACTAGGACAACAAAGTGCGTTGGTGAAAATATGATTGAAACTAATTTAGAAGGCCTTCCCTCTAATCAAGGGCAGTCCTCCACTCCAGAAGAAGAGAAATTGGTAGGTGACGATGAACTAATGAAGTTTGCAGCCGTGGATGTTAGGACAACCAACTCAGATGCTAAAAATTGGAAAGAGGAAAGGGATGACAACCTTGTAAAAATAGAAAATGATGATGAAGACATAAGTGAAATCAAATTGGAAGACTTCTCCTTCATCAATGACAATGATCAAGAATTTGAAAATGAAAGTTAGGAGGAGTGGGAACAACCACTTGCCACGGTTGTCTACCATCAAGCTTCTTTTTCAAGTGATGATGAGGACGCAATAGAGGAAAGGAATGACCAACTCGTCTCCAGATTAGCAAAGGATTGGTCAGAACTAAAATGCCAAGTGGACTTGGAGGTGTTGTTGCTACCAAATTGGTGCAGACTTCATGATTCATTGCACTCAGAGATCACATGCGGACAGTGCAAAGAGGCTATCAAACAAGTTAGAGGACAAGTGGAGCAGCCAAGCGCCCGACCTCCTCTACTTGCTGCTCGGATCGAAGTAGAAGACCAAGAGCCAGAGCCAAGTGACAACTCAGTTGAAGGTGGTCCTCAAAAGGATGTTCAGACAACAATAGAAGAAGGAAAACAATATAGTCTCAGACTTCTAAGTGATGAATTAGATCAAACAAGAATGTTTTCCACCAGTCATCAAGAATTTCCTCTCGAAGAACATTTGCACACCATGAATGGTAGGCTTTATGCCGAGTCCTTGGAGGGAAATTGCGAAGTAGACTTTGGTCCCCTTGATGAGGTGTCATCAATTGATGATTTCTTTCCATTAGGAGCTGTTCTGCGAGGGTATATTGGTGCAGCAAAGGAGTACATCCTAGATGTTAGCAACGATGAAGACATACTCCTTGAGCCCCTAAACAGTGATGCACTAGAGTCTCCAAATTGGGAGAGGGGTTCCTTCTCCGTCTATAGCGATGGTGACCAAGAAGAAATGAATGAACACCATGAGGAAATGCATGAACAACAAAGGGAAGAAGACAAAGGTGGGGGTGTTTTGATGGCTTCCAACAATTATGACATAATTGACCAACTACAAGACGCAACTACAAGTCCTTCCGCCATGACCATTGCTGATCCTCCTTCATATTTAGGGAGCTGTAATAGGACATATTTGTCCATGTCATTATCCCATGACATTGAACATCATAAAAAGGAGGTTGATACTTGGGGAAGGAGATGAGACAACATGTTGCCCCTTGAGGACAACAACTAAGTGGATCCCAAGTTTGTAGATGATCAATGTGGAGAAGTATTTCTTTTTGAAGAACTACCAACTGGGGCTGTAGGTCCCATTGGTAGATTGGAAGAGCTGTTTGCTGCCCTGTCCTCCCAACCTTATGCAAGCTTAATGTCCGAAGTGTTGCACCCTCCACTGTGCCCGCTTGAGGCTACCGATGCAATGATCAACGATGTTGTGTTTGCTCTCGACTGTCCAACGCTGCCACCTCCATGTGATGACATCTAGGTTCTATCCTTCCTTTCCCCTATTATTTCTCATAACTACACTTATTATTTTGTTTATGGGAATGAGAGAAAATGAACATGTTTATGGATTAACCATGGGTTTAGCGAGTCTCCTCAATTGCTGATTTTTCATGATGACGTGATTGAACTTGAGTGCTGCAACGTTGAATTTCTTTTTTCAGAATATAAAGATAAATTTGCATGGTTAAGAACGATAACGATTGCCCATTTGCTTGTGCATGCATTACAAAATCCAATGAGTGTTAATGTCAACTTGCCTTGCTTGAACATAGTGCTTTGTAAATATCTTTGTACATAGCCCGTTTTGAGTAGTATAGGTTTCCTGTAAATACTTCGCTTTCCTGCTTTCCTTAGGTTAGTTGGTTTGCTGTAGGTTGTTTGATTTTTGTTTGCTTTAGCTTTGCTACTACTTTGCTCGGGGTCCCTTTGCTTTTAGCTGGGCACATCTATGTGCACAACAACCATACTTATCGCCTGGGGTTGTTCTACGTATTTATTTGTCAAACTCTAATCAAGTCTTTAGAGTGGATGGTGAAGGTCTTCTGTTAGCGTCAAGTGATCTGGGTGTTTGATTCAAAGGGGATAAGTTGTTGGTTTAGTTTGACTCTAACATATTCTAAAATCTTACAGCTCTTACACATCTTAAGAATTTGACGGTCACTGTAGGGCCTTTTGTGAAGTCTAGTTAAGTGAAAAATCTAAAATTCTGCTCCAGCACCACTGTGATTCTCAGCCTTGAGTGCGAGCTTCAATGCTTGCGGGTTGGAATAAAAGAGTTGAAAAGAGAAAAGAAAGAAAGAAAGAAAACATTGAAAATTAAAAGAAAGAGAAAATTCAACTTTTCAGGGGTATCCGAGCAACTCTACCAGGGCTATGGACGCCCGGCTAGCAGTAGAGCAATGTTCGGGAGAATCACAATGACAACCTCGTCGGGGCTATGGATGCCTGATTGGCAGCGAGACAATGTCCCATATGTTTTTGGAGTTAGAATAAACTACGTAGCTTGACTTGATGGAGCTTGGGTTCCTGTAGCAACCGAAGGATGGGAATTAACGCAATTGCACACACTTGGATTTTCAACATACTAAAGGTTGGGTTGGCTAATGGTTTTGATCCTTTGGTTGAGCATTTGGTTTGTTTTCCCTAGCATGAAGGTTAGAACCAAAAATTATGGGTTCGTGATTCCAGTTTGTCATCAAAATGCTCTGGAGATTTCCCTAGCGAGTCGCCATTTGTTGTGTATGTTTTGCACACATGCCCCGCCGTAGGTAGGGACCCCCTTTTTTTTTCGCTCCCAACATGCTACTTTGCTCCTATCTTGTTTTCCGTGCCCCATTTTTAAGCCCAAATTGGTCATGTGCCTTCAAACGATCAAATCCCCCTACCCAAATTCACCTACTTGGGGTATTCAAATCCGGGGAGAAATAAAGCCTACCGTCCCTTTTTTTCCCTTTGTCTTGTTCTTGTTGACTTGGTCCCTGATTGCTTGATTCACTTTTTTCCACATTTTTGACTTTGGGGACAACTTTTTGATGGATTTGGGATGTTTTTGTGGCACCTAAGTGAACTACCAAGGTTTCATCAACGTTCCGTTAAGTTTTGGTGGTTTCAGAACTTTCCCTCCCAAAATCCCTCCCTCTTTGGCTATTTTGAAACATTCGTGGACCCCCGATGGTCTGGTTTCCTACATTTTTGATTTTGGGGAAAACTTTCTGGTGGATTTGGGATGTGTTTGTGGTGCCTAAGTGAACTGCCAAGGTTTCGTCAACGTTCCATTAAGTTTCAATGGTTTCAGAACTTTCCTTCCGGAACTCCTTCCCTCTTTAGCTATTTTGAAACATCTATGGACCCCCGACGGTCCGCTTTCCACATCTTTGACTTTGGGGAAAACTTTCTGGTGGATTTGGGATGTGTTTGTGGTGCCTAAGTGAACTGCTAAGATTTCATCAATGTTCTGTTAAGTTTCGGTAGTTTCAGAACTTTCCCTCTGGAACTCGCTCTCTCTTTGGCTATTTTGAAACATCCGTGGACCCCCGACGGTCCGCTTTCCACATTTTTGACTTTGGGAAAAACTTTCTGGTGGATTTGGGATGTGTTTGCGATGCCTAAGTGAACTGCTAAGGTTTCATCAATGTTTCGTTAAGTTTCGGTGATTTCAAAACTTTCCCTCCGGAACTTCCTCGCTCTTTGGTTGTTTTGAAACATCCATGGACCCCCGACGGTCCACTTTCCACATTTTTGAATTTGGGGAAAATTTTCTGGTGGATTTAGTATGTGTTTGTGGTGCCTAAGTGAACTACCAAGGTTTCGTCAATGTTCCGTTAAGTTTCGGTGGTTTCCATTTTTTCCCTCCAAAACTCCCTCCCTCTTTGGCTATTTTGAAACATCCGTGGACCCCCGACGGTCCGCTTTCCACATTTTTGTCTTTGGGGAAAACTTTCTGGTGGATTTAAGATGTGTTTGTGGTGCTTAAGTGAACTGCCAAGGTTTCGTCAACGTTCCATTAAGTTTCGGTGGTTTCAGACCTTTCCCTTCGGAACTCCCTCCTTTAGCTGTTTTGAAACATCCGTGGACCCCCGATGGTCTGCTTTCCACATTTTTGACTTTGGGAAAAAATTTCTGGTGGATTTGGGATGTGTTTGTGGTGCCTAAGTGAACTGCCAAGGTTTCGTCAACGTTCTGTTAAGTTTCGGTGGTTTCAGAACTTTTCCTCCTAAACTCCCTCCCTCTTTGGCTATTTTGGAACATTCGTGGAGCCTTGGCGACCCGGCTCCAAGACTCGGCCCCTCCGTGGCCGTTTCTGGGACTCTGTCCCTTCGTGGCCGTTTTGAACATCCGTGGAGCCCCGACGACCTGACCTCTGGAACCCGGCCCCTCCGTGGCTGTTTCTGGGACTCCGTCCCTCTGTGGCCTTTTTTAGGACTCCACCCCTCTGTCGCCTTCTGGGAATTTCCTTCTGGGCCACCGTGTTCTCATTGCCTTCTCAAAAGGGTGGTGACCCTCCAGCTTTCCCCTTCCAAGCTTCCAATTTTTTCAAATGAGTTCAATCTTAAGGAATTTTTTCTAGGCACTCTTCCTTCCCCTTTTCCCATGCGCTATAATTAAAAAACCTTGGTTTTGCTAAGCTTTGTGAGGTCCGGGAACTTCCCTTTTGGTTTGCTGTCCCTTGTTTGCTACCTGCCCCCTTGGGTCCGCATTAATGTTTATGGTCCAAATGAGCTCCAAATATGAATATTATGATCTTTTGATTATGCATGGATGGATCTAACAAGGATTTTGTAAGATTTGACTAAGATTTTCCTTGATTTGTGTATGAAAGCACTTACGACACTTCATGTATGCAGGATTCAAGAAGTCTATTACGGGTCCATCAGGAGACCCATCGAGAAAACTGAACAAGGAAAGGCATATAGCTCCTATCACCATTCATTTCATGCCCATCATTCCTTGTAGCACCCATCAATAGAGCTAGTATTAGAAGCAAGCCTATGTAAAAGGAGTCAGTGACAAAATGCAAGGGGATGGTCTTGAAGAAAGAATAAGGGAGTTGTCTGCTCAAATCAGGGGTGACCAATCCATTGATTCCAATTGTCGACGGCCTCTTCTGATCCAAGGAAGAATACTACAAACAGATCAAGTAAGAAGGCAACTTTGAGGCAATTTCAACTACAGTAAAAGGGCAATAAGCTAAATGATGAAACTGCTACAACACTTGGCCACTAAAAGACAAAACATGGAAAAGAAAAAGATGTCTTTTAAAATTGCTAGATAATGGGGGTAGGTGAAACCCTAATGTAATCAAATTTGGGCCATTCGATATAATTCAATCCTAGCCATTCATTTGGGCTTTGGAAAACTATAAATAGGGGCAACTTGCCCCTCATTTGTAAAGGGTTGGAGAGCTGTTGTAAAAAGCATTTGCAGCAATAGAAGACAACATTTCATGATTTTGTGGATGTTCTCTTTGATTTTTCTCATCTTGCATGCATGGTTCTACCTTCTATGCTAGTTTTACTAATAGTTTTTTGAATGGCTATCATAATGGTGTTGCTGTTATAGTATTTGATGAGCTTTCAACCCATACTTTTAGCACTTGTTGATGACAAGCTGCTGTGCAAAGTTAGCCTGGGCTTCTTTATGTCATTGCTGCAACCTAGTTCAATTGCATGTTCATGATGTGTATGTGTAATTTGAAAATCAGCAGACCTTAGAAGATTGCACTGGTTTTGTGTAGATGTAGGTTTCTCTTGGTCAAACAAACTCAGTTTAGGAATCTTGTCTACTTTAGCTGCTAGGTCATTGTTACTGTTCATTCGTAGCTTAGGATTAGAACAACTTTCTCAACCCTTCTCCTTTTTCTATTTCTTTTAATCCTTGGTTAGAGTAGGATCCAAAGCATCACCATGAAGCTAAATTAGATGAACTTGATGAGTTTCAGCTTGCTGTTTTGAGTGGACAGCCACTGTTCATTCACTTTCAGCACTTTGAAACTGCATTTACAAACCCGACTTCCCATGATTTGTAACTCATCCATAAGTCCGCCTTGTGATTCCAGCAAATCACATAAATCAATTGAGATATTCCAAGCACTGTCAAGACCTAACATTAGAGACCTTGGGATAGTGTTCTACAATTTGATTGTGGAAGATTGTCTTTCAAGAGAGGTGATGCACCTATGCATTGCCTGTGTTGAGAAGTGCATAAAAAACACATCAACAACAACATGGTGAAAACACAGGAAAATCCTATAGCATGACATGTTGAACCCAAATAACCAAATTCAAAAATAATTTAATCTATAAGTATAAATAGTTTGATGGTAGAAACTTTATACATATAAAAATATGATAAATGTGCGATTATTTTTCTTTCCAATCTATAAATTTTTGATGTGCTTGGCTATATAATTGAGATGATCCACTCATAATGTAATGATAAAAATTTAGTATGTATGAAAGAAATATTTCCGAGACATCAAGCTACCATTCTACATAACTCTGATGGAAATAAGAATATTATTTTATTTTAACTAAATAAATTGTGTGTACTCTATCTTGAATTACTAATTAATTTTGAATTATATACTTATAATTTAAAATAAGAGCATCCTTTGTAACATGGAATAGATAGGTTAATTAATGAAATAAAATATGTTTTAATATTAAGAAAAATTTACAAATATATGGAACTCATATATTAAGAAATTGACTAAGACAACTCTGTATGAGAATTAAGATGCTCGAATAATTTATATACCTTCTTTCAATAATTAAAATTTGAAATTAATACTTGGCTCATATTGTATAATCACACTAGAAACCAATAATGGAAGATTGAGAGTCTCAACTAAGAATTCCACCTTATAGATAACATTCATACTAGAAGCCAACAACTAAAGACCAAATTTCATAAATAAAGTTCATGTGTTATATATCATGCCTTTGAGGGGTCCACAAGTACCATGAGCCTTTTGAAATCCTTCTCCATCTAAATGCATCCATTCCAAGACCATTGGGAGGTGGGTATCCCAAGTTCCTTAATTTCTTGTAGGAATTTAATCAAGAGTAGGACATTGTGACTTTGGCATGTAAATTTAAATCTAAATGCGCATCCAAAAAATACAAATTCAATAACTAAATTTAATTCAAAAAGTGGCCTGCCATCTATGGCCTTCTATAAACTTCTCAAAGATGTCATTCCCATAAATGATAAATTAAAAGTTAAGTTATGACTTCACCAAAATGACATGAAATTATCTTTCTAAGATGTCATATTTGCATAAATCCCTCAAATAAATTTTTAACTAATTTTAAACACTCAAACAAATACATATATATGAATATATACTTCATTTATAAATTCTTGGAATATATCAATCTATCACAATTAAATTCTTAGACATCATGCATAATATTTTTGATGTATTCACAAAGCCACCTAGGGTCTCATAAAACTTGAGTAGGTGAATACCAATATGCATATCTAATGGTGGGGTAAATGGAGGGGGATTAGGAGTAAGTTCATATATATCTATTACTTATTTTGCAATCCAACATATTGGTTGGAGAGGTTGCATTTGAATAGAAGGAGTGAAGATAAGGTCTATTAAAATATGACTCACCATCTTCTCTATTCTTAGGATTTTGGAGTTTATCAAAATATCCTTTGTCGATCTCAACCAATCTTTGCTTCAACTTTCAAATCATCCACACAACCCTCCCTGAAATATTCAATATGCGAAACATAATTATGAGGAAGATACAAATAATCCTTGACATAGCTTTTTGCATCAAAGGATAATATGGTTCTATAATTTTAAACTATTTCCAATTTTGAAATCTAAATACAATCAATAATCTATTTAATCAAACAATAATCGTAATTTTAAGGCAAACATAAATTACTTGAATATTTTTAAGGTCTCTCATTAGATTCTACTTACTCTAACTTAAATTTAAAAAACAATATTAAAATCCACAAAATAAATTTCAAAGACATAATAATTTATTACAATATTATTTAAAAATCTAATTGTAATGAACATGTTATAGTAATAAATATTCAAATTTTAAATCTATGAAAATATATAACCAAATGATCCTTAGTTTTCATATATCATTTGTGATGAGAATGTTGAATATTATAATTTTTTAGGCCAATCTTTAGGCACTAGTGAGATGGTGAGTAAGTTGAAATTGCAAAAAGTACCTCGTGAGTTTCCTTACAAAGTGTCATGGTTAAGTGATGGGCAGTCTTTGTTAGTTAATGAAAAGGTAGTTGTTGAATTCCAGATTGGAGGCTATAGAGACAGTGTAGTTTGTGATATTATTCCTATGGATTATCACCTATTCCTAGGTAGACCTGGGCAATATGATAGGCGAGCCTTGTATGATGGCAGAGAGAACACCTATACAATAATGAAGGATGGGTGTAGGTTTGTTTTGACTCCTTTGGTGGAAAATGAGAAAGGTAAGGCAAAAGTAATCATGTGTGGGAAGAAATAGTTTGTTGATGTTGTAGAGGAAAAAAAATTGTTTGATGATGAAATTAGTCCAAGGTATATGAGAATGTAGGGATAGTAGATAAGAAGATTGAATCAAGTTTGCAAGACAAGATGACAGTGAGTTGGAGTGCTAATGTTTTGGTGGGGACCATTGTGTGTCCTATAAGTGAAAGTAAGTTTGCAAAGTTAGATAAATCTGTAGGTACATAGATTAATAAGTCTGATAGTACAATGGTTGATAAGTTTGATAGTCAAAGGTACAAAATGTTGACAAAACAGTAAGGCTAATGATAGGGATGTAGGGACATAATGGAAAAGTAAGGGTAGTTGCAAGTATGGAGATGAGGTAAGGGTAAAGTCAGTTCAAGAAGACTTTGACCAAAGTTTTTTTGTGGATGGGAAGAAAGAGATACAAACAAGGTTAGAACAAAGGACTGGTAAAGGGCAGATAGCATGACTGATGACAGAGATTTAAGGGATCATTTAAGTGCAAACAATGTGAAGAATGATGAAGAAGCAGCGCAGGTCATGAAGAATCAGTATGTGGACCAATGGAAGGTGTTTTCATATCAAAGAGAATATGGAGTAGAAATGAAGCATGGAACAAACCCCAACTCTTGTGACAAGAGTTATTTTTTAGTGGGGCTGTATGGTGCAACACCTAAACTTTTTGTCAAAATTTGGTCACTTGAAGGTTTTAGGATGTTGGTCACTAGGTATGTCTAGGTATTAAGGTCTTTTCTTAAATATGGCATATTTACTCTAAATAAGGTCTAAAAAGACCATTTATCATGTATTTTGGCGATTTCAAGTCATAGGAGTCAAATTAGGAAAAGTTGCTCAAAAAATGCAAACAATGTTGTTAGGAAAAAGTTGACATTTATGTAACTTTTAGAAGTTGAAAGGTCATAAAAGGTTAAGAGGCAGTTATGAACGTTATAGTAGTTATAATTTGAATGTAATGTGTATAAAATCCTCAAAATGCTCGAACTAAGTGGTTGTTGAAGTTTTGTTTGAAGTTCCAAATCAATACAACATCCATTCTTTGCATTTTTCCTATTTTTCTGAACTTTCTTCATTCTGTACGGACTCGTATAGGTTCTAAAAGCTATGAGATTATTTTTGTAATGTTCTAGCATGTGTTAGCTTTCAATTGATCCTATTTTTAGGTTCTAACTTTGTATTTTGAGGGAGAACTCATTCATTTTCTATTGCAGCCATGTTTCATAGAATTTGAGGGTTTGATTGACTTCTAAAATGGAGATTTGACCCTTTCCACTCATTGTAATCAATGTAACTCATGGAAAGGGTCCCAAATAATGTAATTTAATCCTTTATAGTTTTTCGTAGGAAGAGGAACCAATTTTTGTGGTTTGGTATGATGTGCTAGGGTTGGGCAGTGCAATTTTCTTGTGAAAATGGTGGTTTTGATGGGTTTTAGTGAATTGTTGAGGGAATTGATGTGGTGAAGGTGTAGAGAGTTTGTACAAACCTAATTAAGTGTGTTGGATGTAACTTTGAAGATAGAGGAGTTTTGGATTTGTGATTTTTTGTAAACCCTAGGTATCTTTCATGAAGAATGAGGGTTTGGTGGAACAATGATCTAAAAGCTTTAGATCTGTGAAAAATTGTTGGAATTTGGTGTTTTGACACTTGATTGTTGACTGTCTGAGGAGTTTTGGTGAAAAAAAATGATAGTGAAGTACTTCCTTTGTTAATTTGGGCTAATTTAGTAGCCTTTGGGTAGGGAAGTCTATTGAATCTCTATGTTGTGCCAAAGAAATCTTGGGTGATTTGTTGGGATAATGTGTTTGGGTCTATTTCAATGCTTAATTGATGTTTTTTTTGCCTTTGTATGGCCTCCTGTATAATAGTTTTCATCAAAAGTTGTGTTTTGAGGGCTAGTAGCCTATTGGTGAGGTTTTGAGACAATTTAAGTGCTTTGTGTTCAATGGGAATGTTTCACTATTTGTGTTGGGTCATTTTGTGTTGAAAGAAAGGTTATCACCACCTTGCTTACATCATGACCCTATACCCAATACCCTAAACCCTATACCTTATACACTTAACCCTATACCATAAAGCCTAAACTTTATCCCTCAACCCTAGGTCCTAAAGCCTATATAGTAAACCCTCAACCCTAAACCTTATACCCTCAACCCTAAAATTTGTACCCTCAACCCTAAACTCTATATCAACAACCCTAAACCTTATACCATCAATCCTAAAATCTATACCATCAATTGAAAAAACAAGAGGTAACAACCTAGAGATGGGAGAGAGAGAAAAGATATAGGGAGAGAAGAAGAGAGAGAGAGGGGTAAAGAGGGAAGGAGAAGTAGAGAGAGACCTAAAGAGGGGAGAGAGATAATTAAGGTATGGAGAGAGAAGAATTGATAGAGTGGGAGAGAGAACATGATGGAGATAAATATTCAAATAAAAACATAACACGAGCATGTTATAATGCATTTGTGTTATGTGAATGCATTCACGTAATGCAAGCATATTATAACGTGCTTGCGTTATTTTTTTCTTTGGAAATTTTTAAACAGGTTCAACTTGGATTTGTCTTGGGCTTCTAACTTAAAATTTTGGAGTGAATTTTCAACGTCTAAATAATAAATTTGACATAATATTGACTGCACTCCCCATTAGGTTTGCACGTGTTTCAATGTCAAGTAAAAAGTACTATGATAATCTTAATCTCTCTCTTGGCTATTTAACCATGTAATTTTTTTCATATTTTGAGTACATGTTTATGTTTACATCTTTAATTTCTTTTGTTAACGTATCCATTTTTTGGTCAAAAAACCAATGTGTGGTATTTTTTTTTATATTTTTTAATCATTCATCAAAATTTCAAATAAATTACATTTTTAGAAAGTAGACTCTATTCTACATATATTAAAAAAAATGATTTTTGATCAGTTTTCAAAAAAAAAGGGGGGAGCAAACTCATTTTTCTATTTTTCAAGATGTGTCCACTTTGAAAAGTAGTAAAATATCATATATTCATTAAAAAATTAGCAACAAATCAGACATAAGCTACATGGTGTTAGATAATTTCTCACTGAAATAAACTTTGAAATATTAAAAAAATTTAACATTTTAGTGGGGCCACATGAGACGCTATGCTATGTTATTTTGAAAAAATAGGACCACTTTGTGTGGCCCTTCTTTTTGAACCCCTTAATCGAAAGTAGATTCAGAGAACTGCGATTCTTGTTTCCATTGCATGTTCAAATTGAATGTAACTATCTCCAATTTCTCATTGAAGGTTAGCATTTTCTTATTTTAGAAAAAAAGTGACCACTTAAGACCCCTTTTTGGTCCCCCATCTTTTTGCACTTACCCCTTACAAGATTTCCCATGTTGGTACATAGGTGCATGAATATTTGAATTTGAATATAACAACTCATTTGATATCATTAAAATATTTTACTTTGTAATGTATTGTATAATAGAAGATTTATATAATGATGTGTGTTCAATAGATTTGTTAGTTAGAACTCCTTTGCCTTTGTAAAGGAAAAGTATTTATATAAGTGGTCATTAGCTAGGCCATCAACAATATGCTAATAGGGGTCACAATATATTTTGTGCTTTCTATGTGGAAAAGAGTGTGCTAGGTGTTAAACTCATATAGTGCTAGTTGTAGCACAATTTAGTATGGCATGAGGTTTCAAAGCCATATGGTGCTGGAATTGGTTGGCATGATTATGTGGTATAGGTACAACCATATGTTAGATAGATGGTATTGGATTGGTCACAATTGAGTGAATGCATGTGTAAGGGTGTGCTATGGAGATGAGCTCCATTTTGTATAGATTCACAATATTTATGTGCTAAGTAGTAGTGCATGGAGTTGTTTTAAGAATCTAGTGCAAATGTTGACTGGAGATGAACATGGGCTATGTGAATGTGTGAGAACAAGGCCATGCATGCAATTTTTCTTGGGTCACAAGCTATCAAAACTCCTTCTTCAATCTAAAATGATTTCCTAGCTCCTATAACTCATCTAGAACCAAATTGCAACCATGAATATATGCATGGGTTGACTCCATGTGTAGGATGAAAGTTTTTGAACCATCATCAAATCACTTGTAGCATCAATGGCTAAATATAATTTCATTGTTCTCCATTTGAACTCATGTAGCATTGCTAAAAGAAATATGAGTCACCCCCATTAATGATTGTAACATAAGATAATGCTCCCAATTTATCTCCTTAATAATCTCATGCTAATTAGAAATCATATGAACATCTATTACAATTAACTTAACACTTGTAGCAAACTAGTGTTCTTTTGTAGTAATTTATTAACGCATGCAACAAGCTATACTACAATTGTAGTAGCTAGCTTGATTCCTACATTAACCTGTGATCACATATAGCATTGCTACAAGCAACCTACACCTTGCCACCAAGATATTTGGTGTCTCCTACAAAAGTGTCCAAGTAAAAAACCACTAGATCTCGACATATCTATCAAGTATTTTGAATCAACAACATAAAAAAAATGTTAAGAGTAACCTAAATCTAACTTTAAAATAGAAATAAAGACAACACCAATGTGAAAACTCTTAGATTAAGATACTTAACAGTATGTAAAAAGAATAAAACCAAATAAAAACCCTTATGCTATACTAAAACTAGACCATAGGTTCACACGAATTAAAGTACAACTCTTCTAAGTACCCAATTATTAGATTCCTCCCAATCTATTCTTTTTAAGAAGTACAACTCTCATGACAATTGAATTTGTTACCCTCATTCACCTAGTACATAAATACCTAGGCTAGTATGGTGAAACTGATCGCAATGGGGATTGTGACACCTCATTCTATGCAAATCTCAAATCGTTTCTTTTCAAAATCTTACCTACTACCAAAAAAAATTCTTAGTGCTTGTACTGGTAAGTCTCATGGGAACATTCAAGTATCTAAGATCCGGGAAGCCCATGGAGGCGGGGCTTGTGACACCTCATTGTATGGAACTGTTCTCTTCAAAATCTTGTCCACTGAAAAAAATGCCTAGTACTTGTGAGACTGGTGACAGCTGGGGTTGTATGTAACGCGCTTCAGGTCACTGTTGTGTTGCATCGATTAGATGGATATTACATCTGATGATGATTCAACAAACTGAAGTACTTTCATTATTGTGGAGACGACTAACAACGTCCACCAAAGGTTCAAATGTTCGTCAGACACCTGCAACGAACAAGACAAGCTGCCAACCAACCTTTCAAATGGGCTTGAAAGGCCAAGATGCGTGCAGATTTGGAGTTTTTCCCATCCAGGAGAATGATCTAAATAGAAAGAATAAAATTTCAATGTATTGAAAAATCTCATTGGATGGTAAGTAAACTGCAAATCTCAGAGACATCACCTTTGAGCTTTGCACTTAGAAATCCAAGTCCCATCCAACTCCAACACGGCTCGTGAACTTGAATGCTTTTCAGTGATTGCAATCTGCCCAGTGAATTTCAAACAAAGCTGCCAGGGCCTTACAAGTATAGAGGTATCTCGGGTGCGCGTGAAAATATATTCTCAATTCCTTCAAGTGACATGTACATTTTGCGGATCGTACGAGGAAACATATCTCGTATTTCTCGGACGTGACTGGGACAATAGAATCTAAGGTACAAGTGATTTCCCCATCTTTTGGTTCGATCATCGATCCTGCCTGTGGGGTTCTGTTTTCTTGAACGGATGCGTGCTCAACGGTGCTTCTTTTCAAGTAACAGTGTAGAAAAACCACCCACCAAAGTATAAATTTGGCTATGGCCGCTTCGAGTTATGTGTAATTTTGGCAACTGAATCACATGTGATTGTCTAACCTAGAATCAGGTGTATATAATTTAGGAGTGTGAAAATAGATATAATGAAGGTTATGTTTGGGATGTTTTTGTCTTTAAATGGAGGATACAATTAAGTTTGCCCTTTTATTTAAGGGACATATTTCTATATAATCAAATTTGGGAGAGGTAAGTTATGAAAATTGGGTCAAGTGGGTTCGTAATAAAGAGATGACATGTAAAAAGTACTAAACATGGATTTGGGTTAATAAATGTGTCAAAAAAGCTTAAAATGTGTTTAAAATCATGTATAAGTTAGTGATACTACAAAGTGGCATAGTACAAGAGGGAAAAGGTGTAAAGGTGTGCACCATTCTACTCTACGATTATATAATGTTAAAAACTTTTACCATTTTAATACCTTAAGTTTATAAGTGTAGAGGAGAAAAGTGCATACATTGTCATTTTCACCCTCTTGTCTTAGACTCACATTGGCCTTGTCTTTAAAAGTGTTATCTTCATACTTAATTCAACCTATATTGCAAGCAAGTTTATATGAACCTAAACACAACTATCCTTTAGCCCATATTAGTTACAATAGCTCAAGCTAACCTTAACCATATTCATTATTGCATCCTAGAAATTATCACAAGTGCACTTGTGTCCCTTGGACATAGTCACACCAACAATCCCATCCTACAAATTCAATTTCTCTTCCTACTTATCTTAGTTGAGTCATTTACCCAATTTGATAGCTACACCACAACTCGAGCACTAAAATATTTAAATTGAGCGCCTAGGGTTTGTATTTAAGGGATAATTGTAGGATTATAGTAATCATTGAAAGATCATCTCTTGATTGATAAAACACTCATATAAGAACATTATCCAATAGCAATACAAGCCTTGCATAATCATAGACAAGTACCACAACATCTAGATATTTTGTATGGCATGTCTTTTTGTGTATTCCACTTTTAAAAAATTAGCATTAGGGTTTGACTCAAAGTTCAAAGCAAGTTTCATGCTTCACCCCTCTTATAGAAAACACCTGAAGATGCTTCGACTTAGCACCATGTTTTCCTAAAAGTAAGTTTATAGCAAGGGAATATTCTTATGAGGTCTACATGCATAGAAGATGAGGTTATGCAATTGGATGTGATTATGCAAATTAACTAAAATATATGCACAATTTAGTCTTGAACACCAAAGATCTAGGGATTAGTTTATTTTTATAATAATTCGATATCATATCTCAATTTGTGAAATTTATTGTAACTCAATAGTCAATAAAAGGACATTAAACTAACAAATAAATTTTGAAATAGCTAAACAATATATATTGCCCCTTTTTTTAAATTTATAATTACATATTTCTATCTTATCTCTCATATATTTAGGGTTTAATTGTATTATCTTATTTATATATTTGATTAGAACCTATGTACAAGTTCTTTTGGGTCTACATTTTGGCGAACCTTGTACAATCTTGCACCATCTAGATTTTTCTCTATGAATCCTTTCTCCTTTTCTAATTTAATATTTGATCTTTTTTAATTCTTCCCATATATTATTTAGATCTAAGATTTTCTTACCTAATATGATTCTCTTATGACATCACTCATGATGAATGCATAAAATTATAATGTTGATACCATCCCTTGTACATTACCCATCATGTCAATGCATCAATTAACTTGATTGGAAATAATTATATATCTATGATGCCATCTTTTTTTAATACTTTTTTCTCCTTTTTAAAAAGTTTGTGCTCCTCATCATGCACTGTAAATATTATAAAAACCTATATTGGATTAGACTTAAATTAATTATTTTAATATGCATAATTTCTAATTATTTTATCTCTATTGCATATACATGGTGTTGATAAAATATTTCAATTATTGCATATAAACTTTATGATAAAATAATAGTTGAGTGCAAGATCATGTTGGGATAAATAATGGCAATGGGAATTAAAAGAAGTATTGTATGTAAGTAAAAAAAATGAACCAAAATTTGATGTTTTCAAAGGCACATACTCCCATTTGAAATTTGGTTTGTTAATACCAAACCAAAATTAAAATTTATTACTTATAAAATTATAAAACTTGCCTATATAGGCTTTCATTCACAAAATAACCAAAATGGGCCTACATCCAACCCTCATCATTGTTTAAATTTCAATGTGTTATTCACCTGTAAAGAGTTCTTGGTGAGGTTTAAGAAACGTGTGAAATTATTTAGGTCATGATGAAATATTGGATCATAAACTGGTAAATAACTATGGAATGTTCTGTAGTAAGTTGCAGTGAGTTTCAAATGTTATAGTTTAGCATGGAGGCTTATTATAGTCCAATGTTTCTATTGCTACATTTTCAAGGCATTCTTTTAAGTACTCAATGCTAGATCTTAGTTTGTTTTGTTATTGGAACATGTATGACATTGCAAGTGCACAATCATAAGTTTTAGATGTTGAATGCACAAGACAAGTAAGAGGGGGGTGTACCTTACAACTTCAAAACCCTCATTAACATTCAAATCTATATTCATTCATTAAACTCTTAAATCTATTATGATGAATTAACATGAAGAGGAAATAATAGAAACTAAAATAACTTAACACCATGCACAAGAGCACACTAGATTTACGTGGAAAACCCAAGAAGGGAAAAACCTTAGTGAGGATTAGCTCACAATATAAGTAATATCTGTGTGTGGGAAATTTTAGTATCAAAATAAGATAATAAAAACACACCAATGCAACATTAAACTAAAGAAAGCTAAATAAAATGAAATCAAAGAAATCAAACAGAGCTTCTTCAGAATCGTTCCATTGTCCTCTATCTCCAGTGATTTGCTTGAAGCTGCTGCTCTCAGATTGTGTAAGCAAAGCTTCTCAGAATGACAAACTGTAGAACGAGTATGCAAAAAGAGAGAATACTTCTTTATCCTAGATATGCTGGTGGAGTGAAATGTTGATATATGGATATGCACAGGGGCTGTGGATTATAAATGCTATTGAAGCTATGATATGAGGATGATAGGCCATGATATGGATTGCTAATATGCTAAGCTATGCTATGCTATGCTATGATTCTAGAGGCTATGGATGCTGGAAGGCTGATTGACTATAGTTTTCCTGTACAAGCTTCTCTTTTTCAGAGACTCGACAGTCCCTTTTATAGATTTTACAGCAAGAGCCTAGCTGGGCAAAGATCAATGGCTGTGAGATTGTCTGGTAATTTTGAATGGTGAGAGATGGAGAGGTTGAGAGGAAGATGGAAGATGTTGGGAGGTTGGAGAGAAGAATGGAGGTTTGTCTTCAACCCACGGGAACAACTTTGCTCGAAAAGAAATTTATTAATTTTTGTTTTGAAGTTGTTTCACGGTTGTTGTAGATAATCCAAATTAAATAAATAAATTTATTTAATTTTATGAAGTTTGAGGATTTAAAAGATTTTTGAAATATTTGATGTGAATGGACATTAGAAGATTTAATATTTTGGAATATTTAATTGCGATGTGACTTTAGAAGAATTAATTAAATATTTGGAATATTTAATTGTGAATGGAATTTAGAGGATTTTTAGAAGAATATTTAATCTTTATTTGAATAAAATATTCAAGCCAAGATTATATGATAATTAATATAAATAAATCATAATGTTTATTTAATTAATTAAGAAATGGATAAGAAAAGTGATTAAATAAACTTATTTATTTAATCGAAATGAAAGAATGAACAATATAAATAAATTATTTAGATTTATTTATATGCAAATTGAATTCAAAGATTTAATTAAATATTAAAAATATTTAATTAACTACCAGACTTTTGTGATGTGACCATTTTTAGGTGTATACATTTTGCCCCTCTTTGAAGTGATGTGTTTTATGCATTGCTTCCAATAATTTTGAAATTTGCCCTAGATGCTGATTGTCAAATGTTGATAGGTATATGCCCCCTCGGACGATGAATCGATAAGATTTTGATTTTTGTGAAAACTTTTTTTGAATTTTAAATTTGTTGGAATTTTTTTGATTTTTATGATTTTTAAGATGTCGATTCATCATTCGAAAATGATGATGTGAAGAAGTTTACGTGGAAAGATGTGAGATGAAAAATTGATGACCTAAATTGCCCCTGCAATGATAGAATGTGATAAAATGCCCCAATTTTGCCTTTAAATAGGTTAAAAATGTCATTTTCCATGTCATTTTCCCATTTTAACCTAGTAAAATTTGAAATTTTTGAGCTTTGGAGCGAGAAAGATGGCACTTCCTATCCACTAGCACCGTTTTGAGTGCATCTGATGACATCAGCAGCTGACACACTATGGACCCGCGGTATGTACCCCATTAAACTTGTTATTTGAAAATTTTCCGTTTAGAGTACGTTTATCCATGTTTTGATGTGAAAAGGTGTGTTTTAGCGCTTTTTAACTTTTCTGTAGCGCCCTTGATAATTTCCATAGCACCCTTGATTATGTAGCGCCCATTAGACTTTTTATAGTGCCCATGATTTCTTAGCACCCATGATGATTTGTGCAGCACCCATTAGACTTTTTGTAGCGCCCTTGATTTGATGTTGTTTTGTATGATAAATTTGTTCCCAAGGTTGTTGAAAAATAAAGAGTAGCTGATAAATCTATTTCTAAAGTTGTTAAAGACAAATATTTGTTGATAGGTTTGCTTCTAAGGTTGTTAAAAGCAAACAAGATTGTGATAAATTTGCTTTCCATGATGATGAAAACCAAATAGTTTGTTGATAAGTTTGCTTCTAAGGTTGTTAAAAACAAACAAGATTTTGATAAATTTGTTTTCCATGATGATGAAAAACAAATAGGTTGATAAGTTTGCTTCTAAAGTTGTTAAAAACAAACAGGATTTTGATAAATTTGCTTTCCATGATGATGAAAAACAAATAGTTTGATATTCAGATTTGATTGATTTGTCGTGATGATTTGATATTGATGTTGCTTTGACTTGATGATTCTTCCTATTCAACAAGAGAGATTGAGCGTCTTGCAGTTATGGGAGAAATTCTCGAAGACATGGAGATTGATTGAACCGCAGCTTGTACAGTGAGATAGAGATGTGATCAAGGCATGCAGATTGAACTTGTTACTTGAGATGCCCGAGGTGCGTCTCAACAGAGCTTTATTAACAACACTTGCAGAGAGGTGGCACAATGACATGAACACCTTTCATTTTCTGGTAGGAGAGATTACTGTGACTCCTGAGGATGTGTATCGCATCTTGAAGATTCCAGTGATGGGTGAGATAGTGAGATTTGATGGCCGGGAGGCAGGAGGTACTGATGCTTTGAGACAGATATTCAGAGATGATCATATTGCAGGATATTATATCTCATGGGCGGAGATGAAAAATTCGTATGCGCCCTTACCCTCTGTACTTGCAGGCTTCATTGAAGGTGTTTTATGCCCCGACCATAGGTCGAAGGGTTTTGCAGTCGGGTGGGGTCGTGTACTTGAGAGTATGGTGATGCAGGGTACACGATATGCTTGGGGATCATGCATGCTTGCACATTTATATGATGAGCTACACCATGTTGTGTATGATCGAGGCCAGAGTTTAGCTGTTGGTTGTTCATTGTTACAGATATGGGCATGGGAGCATTTTGCCGTTATGCGACCATTGACTCGTGGACGACGGCCTGCTAGTCAACCATATAGATTTAGATATACTGATGTCATTGCTCAGCCGAGGCTGAGAAAATTGGATCATTGGCAGCATCTTCTAGATGATCTCGATACAGTATGTTGGCGGCCCTATGTAGATTGTGAGGCATGGCCAGAGGATGCTAGGGAGATTCCCTATGTCTTTACCGCCAGATATCTGATTGGTCGTACTCCTGGGATTATTGAGAGGTTTCTTCTTGGTCGAGTGTGGCGAAAGTATGGTCGGCCTTAGGGTATGCCCTAGGGTTCTTCTATTTATGCATGTCGGTAGCAGGAGGTTACAGTGTGGGGTTCGCGGATTGCATATGATGCAGCAGTGGCAGAGTTCACTAGTTTGGGAGTACAGATGTCGGACTACAGAGCTAATATGCTTGACGGGGGGATGACTCCAGAGTATGGTTAGTATGTGTTGGAACATCCAATGCCATGATTATTTGATCCTGATGAGCCTGTTGCTCCAGTTGCAGAGCAGAGACCACATATAGGGGGACATAGGCGACAGCGAGAGGCGGCCTTAGAGGGTGATGACTCCAAGGAGGATGATGATGATGAGTCAGATGGGGATGGAGATAGTAGTGATGGAGAGTGTGGAGGTGATAGTGGTGGAGGAGGTGGTAGAGGTGGCAGAGGTAGCGGCAGAGGTGGTGACAAAGGTGGTGGTAGAGGTGGTGGCAGAGGTGGACCGCGGATGAGACATTCAACTCCATCGTCTTCAGTAGATCTAGTGGTGCCGAGTCAAATAGCTACCTTGTAGAGTAGAGTGTAGAGCTTACAGGATCAGTTAGCACAGGCACAGGCCTTGGTTACATAGCTATAGGGACAGTTGACAACAGTGACAACCGAGAGAGATATAGCCAGACGGTAGGGTGAGCAGGCCATGGCCCTAGCTGACAGTCTGCAGAGAGTAGCAACAGGTACCTTGATTGGTGACATAATGAGAGAGGTGACCAGGGCCACCCGGGAGGCAGAGTTCTATAGGACCAGGTATCATGATGCAGTGCCACCCGAGCAGAGAATGAGTTATACACAGTCTCGGTCTACACATAGTCGCTCTCGAGCTACCAGCAAGGGTGTATCTCAGCCATTGCCTCCAGGAGGATCATCAGGAGCAGGTGGAGCAGGTCCATCAGGTATAGGTGGAGTAGGTCCCAGACCAGCAACATCAGAGGATAGCACTTTGTAGTGCTTTTTGTATGATGTCTTATATGTCTTATTGATACTCTATTGAGACATCTATATACACACTGATATGATCCCATTTTTAATGATGTTATGTCATACATAGTTGACATCTTTTGTACATTTGACATTCATTTATGCGATATATGATACATGCAGTGATGATTTGTTATGTGATGAGTATGTGTCTATTTTCTATATGCATGATGTTTATGATATGATTTATAATGTGATATATGATGTATGGAAACAAACAAAATGATATGTTGTGAAAATGAAAATGCAACGAAAGTGATGTGAAGATTATGATGTACGCTTTATTATTTTCTGATGTAAATATGTATGAAAAATGTACGTGATGATATTTTTGTGAATGTCAAATATAATTTGTCATTTATTCGAAAGATATGAAACTTTGATACTTTTCCAGCTTTTGGGAAAATCTATAAATGCCAAATGCAAATTCTAAAATGAATGTAATCTATACTAACCATGTAGGGTATCTGTACAATATTGCCATTCTGAGAGCTTATTTGTGCTTTTTGTGTCATAATGGAGCATTGAAATGTTGAAAGTTAATACAAGCATCAAAGGGTATGTTAGCACCAGTGATGACCTGAGTATTTCTTTCATGATTTTTGATATAGCAAGATAATACAAGCATCTAGGTATAATTGAACCGAGATGACCTGAGTATCACTTGCATAAATAGACAAGAGTTAACCCATTTCCCATGCAAATTATGAAATGTCATCAATGATACTTAGTAGAGCATGTCTCGCGACCAATTTGCATAGTACTAATGATTCACTCACAAAAAATAGACAAAGAAAAATCATATTCCTTCCTTGCTTTTTTAGTTCAATACATCATCGAATTGCTCCAGAGATATGATAGAAAATCAACCAACAATTCAAATTTTGCCTAAAGTATTTCAAACATTATTCAGATTAAGATCATCCAACTTGGTTATCAACATTGATGTTTGTGTTTTGATTAATGCTGTGTTTTGATTTCATTGGCATTGAGTGATTGTTTTGGTGTTGTGGTTGATTTGATGCGTCAATGTATGTTGTACTTTGTCAAACCGTCATTTGTCGGTTTTTGATGTTCTAAAAGCTCGTTGCCCCTCTCTTGTTTAATCTGTGTTTTCTGCCCCCAGTGTAAACACAACCTGAATATTATGGATATGTACAAATTTCATCAAGCCATGATGAAACACAAGAATTCCTGTTGCATGATATGGATATGATAGATATGTACAAATGATAGATATGGATAGATGATGCCATAAAGCGAATGGAAGACATAAGCTAATAGATAGAGGAGCCCATTTTGATCACAAGTAGCGCCTATTTGCCAGGTTTTCACCCCTTGTTTTTATTGCACTGTTTTAGATCATGTGAATTTTTTTTTCTGCTTTTCTGATTTTTATGTATTTTTTCAGGACTTTTTCTTATTTTTTATGTGTTTTTTCAGGACTTTTTCTAATTTTTATGTATTTTTTAGGACTTTTTCTAATTTTTATGTATTTTTTCAAGACTTTTTTTGATTTTTATGTATTTTTTAGGACTTTTTCTGATTTTTATTTATTTTTTCAAGACTTTTTCTAATTTTTAATGATTCAGACATAGAACTTCTTCAAATGAATGCTGTTGATCGGCTCTTCAAATAGGTCCCCTTCTGACGTAGATAATTGATATGCTCCAAAACCGTATGCTGCAATGATGACAAATGGACCAAGCCAATTTGGTTCAAATTTTCCTTTCTTTTCTCTGTCTTGTTGATTGCGTGGATTTTCTTTCAATACTAAATCACCTACTTGAAATGTCCGTGGTTTAACTCTGTGATTGTAGCTACGGGACATAACTTGTTGATAACCCTTCAAATGATCAGCTACATGTTGACGTCTTTCATCTAGCAGTTCTAGCTCTTGCAAACGAGATACTCGGTAATCTTCATCATTTATCAATCCTTTCAATGAGACCCTAAGCGAAGGTATTTCAACCTCTAATGGTAAGATCGCTTCTGCTCCATATACCAAGGCATAAGGGGTAGCTCCTGTTGGTGTGCGAATGCTAGTTCTGTATGCCCACAAAGTTGGATTTAACTGGACATGCCAATCACGACCGACATCATTTACCATCTTCTTCAAGATCATCAAGATTGTTTTGTTTGAAGCTTCTGCTTGACCATTTCCTTGTGGATAGTATGGTGTGGAGAACCTGTGTTGGATGTGAAATCTTTCACAAAGTTCATCAACATCCTAATTCTTGAAAGGCCTCCCATTATCAGTGATGATAGAATTAGGAATTCCATATCGACAGATGATGTAATTCAAGATAAATGAAGAGATTTGCTTACCAGTCACAGTCATCAAAGGAACAACTTCGATCCATTTTGTAAAATACTCTGTAGTTGTGATGGTGAATTTATGCCCATTTGATGATGAAGGATGAATTTTACTAACAAGATCTAGTCCCCACTGAGAAAAAGGCCATGTCAGAGTGAAAGGCTGCAGTTCCTGTGTAGGTGCATGAATAAGATTCCCATGAATCTGGCATTTAGAACACTTCTTGACAAAAGTAAAAGATTCTCTCTCCATGGTAGGCCAATAATATCCCATTCTAACAAGTTTCTTGGCTAAGGTTAAACCGCTTGAATGAGTTCCACAAATACCACCATGAACCTCTTGTAAGGCTTGTTTAGATTCGTCACATTCAAGACATCGAAGAAGCGTACCATCAAGACCACGTCGGTAAAGGATATCGGCGATAAAGGTATAACGGGATGATTGGTGTATGAAATTCCTTTTTTGGTTTCGGGATAAGTCTGAAGGTAAGATGTTATTTTTTAGATAGGTATAAATCTTGCCATACAAAGGTGAATCAGAACTGGTTAAATGGCATATGACTTGGGTCTCTGGATTATCATAGGCGGGAGAAAACAATTGTTCCACCAAGAATTCGTACCATTTTTTATTTTCTGATAATTGTAACAAGGAAGCAATTGTAGCCATTGCATCTGCAACTTTATTATCAATCCTTGGGATTTGTGAAAACTTGATTGCCACAATTTAATACTTTTTAAAATCATCCACCATGTTCTTGTAAGGTAGCAGCTTATCATTTTTAGTCTGATAATCATCATTGATTTGGTTAATGACAAGTTGTGAATCACCGTAGACTTGAAAATTTGTAATCCGCCAGTCCAATGCTATCTTCATTCCTGTGAGCAATGCTTCATATTCAGCTATGTTATTTGTGCAAGGAAACATCAACTGATATGATTTTGGGATGGTATGTCCTTTAGGTGTAACAAAAAGAATCCCTGCCCTCGAGCCATGTTGCGTGTAAGATCCATCAAAGTACAATGTCCATGATTTCTTAATTGTTGCTATGAAGATGTCTGCATCAGGAAATTCAATGTGTATTGGGTTTTCTTCTTGTAAAGATGCTTCGGCCAACTGATCTGCTATGACCTGTCCTTTTATAGCTCTTCGATCTACATAGTGAATGTCAAACTCACTTAAGATCATTACCAATTTTGAAAGTCTTCATGTTAAGGTAGCTTTGCTTAAGAGGTATTTTAGTGGATCGATTTTGGTTATCAGCTTAACTGTATGAGCCAACATATAGTGGCGCAACTTTTAAGAAGCAAACACTACTGCTAGGCAAGCTTTTTCAATGAAAGTGTAGTTTAGTTCATGACTTGTTAAAGTTCTGCTGATATAGTATATGGCTCTTTCTTTGCCTGTAGAATCCTCCTGTGCTAGTAACGCTCCCAAAGATACTTCTGTTGCTAAAATATAAAGTATGAGCGGCTTTCCTAGAACTGGTGGAATTAGGATTGGTGTATTCATGAGATATTTCTTGATCTGATTAAATGTTGCTTCACACTTTTCCTCCCATTTGAATGGGACATTTTTATACAATAGATGTGTAAATGGTAAGCTTTTGTCTGCCAGTTGAGCTATAAACCTCTTGATGGATTGTAGTCGTCCTTTTAGTGATTGGAGCTGACTGATATTTCGTGGTGGCAGAATGTCCATTATAGCTTGTACTTTTCCTGGATCAACCTCTATGCCCTTTTCTGAAATAATGTATCCCAGGAGTTTTCCAGATTTAACGCCGAAGACACATTTCTTTGGATTGAGTCGAACATTGAACTTCTCCATTCTGATAAAGATCTTTGACAATATTTCTAGATGTCCTTCTCTTGTGTTGGATTTGGCCTTGATAAGTCATCCACATAGTCTTCCATGAAGGTGTGCATCATGTCATGGAAAATGGTGGTCATTGCTCTTTGATAAGTTGCTCCTGCATTTTTAAGCCCAAATGGCATGACATTCCAACAATAGGTACTTCCAAGGACGTGAGCGCTATTTTATCTTGATCCTCTGGTGCAATCTTTATCTGGTTATATCCTAAAAATCCATCCATTAATGAATACATTGCATGGCCAGGTTAAATCAACAATCATATCTAAGTTTGGCAAAGGGAAGTCATCTTTAGGACATGCTTTGTTCAAATCTGCGAAATCTGTACAAATTCTAATCCTTCCACTCGGCTTTGAAAGCAATTACGATATTGGAGATCCATTCTGCATAGTCAATAGACCGAATGAATCCAACATCTAAAAGCTTCTTTAACTCTTCTTTAACCAATAATGCAACATGTGGATGCATTTTTCTGAGTTTTTGCTTCACAGGTTTTGCCCCTATGTTTATAGATAAATGATGCATTATCAGATTACGATCTAACCCTGGCATATCGACATATGACCAAGCAAAATTTTTTTGATTCTCCTTCAAGAACTCTTTGAATTTAAGTACTTCTTCCACTGTTAATGATGCTGCAAGTTGCAAGATTTTTGGCTGCTTTGCTGTACTTATGTTGATTGATTCTGTGGGCTCAATCAAAATAGAAGATCTTTCTTGATAATGTTTGGGAAGAGTGTCAAGTTTCTCATCCTTCAGTGCCTCAAAAAGGTTTTCACCGTCGGATTCACTCTTTATTTTTCTCTTGTTGTGATCTACCACTGTCATTTTTCGGTTTTCACCGATAGATCCATCTTTTATTTCATTTATTTTGCAGCTAAGATACTTGACACCCTCCCTATCAAAATCTTGAGTATGAGATTCTTCAATGGAACACTTGTTTTCTTGATTAGATGAACAAAGGAAATTTACAATATCCTCATCATCATGAAATGTAGGGATATGGATAGGTGCATCATTGTCCCAATTAATAAGTTCTGAATAGACTAAAGGTATGGGATCATTAGGTTGGGTAAGGTCTTGAGCTGTCAAAGTCATGACATGGTTGTCATTTTCATGATGGACAAGGTCTATAATGGTATTCTCCTATCGATTATCAATCTCGTTAAAATCTGAATCGTATTCCCCTTGTAAGAATGTGGGTACGAATTTGTGTATGACATCCACCCTTTTCTCTATTAAGAATGTATCATCAGAGACATCATCCCATTTGCATTCATTGGAATTAGTGTCTGAACTGTTCTGTAATTGGAAAACTGATCCATAAATTTTTTGTAGAGTGACATCTTCATGGGGTTTATCTGAAATTGATTCTCCTTCATGAGTTTATTGTGCTTGCTGTGAAGTTGACTCTTCTGTATCCTTACCATATCCAATTCCTATTTTATCTTTTGGATGTATTGAAATAGGTTGAATTGGCTCAATGATTCCTTCTTTTCTTTTTCCTATAGGACCATTTCCTTCATAGCCCATTCTTTGCATGATGGTATACCCTTTGCCATATTGTTCGGTAGGTAACTTGATGTGCAAGAGAGATTCATCTTCATCTTTGTATAGATAGCTTAGGATGTCCCTATCTTCATCTTCTTCGTCGGTGGTGTTAGCTTTAATGAATTGTCCATCAAACTTTGTGGGTTAGCACAAAAAGCTTGGGATGTAGAAATTTGTCGTGATCTTTTAGTTGATAGGGTTGGTGACCCATGTGACCTCGGAGAGGAGGTAAAGCTAGAAAGGGATAGCGAATGATACCTACTCCTTTGTCTTTTAAATGTAGCTTGCAGTGTCCAAGATTCTTTGTCAATTCTTGCAATTGGACTTATGGGTGATAGTAAATCACCTCCTGGCCAAATGCTGACACAAAATGTCTTGAGTTTCTCAGTTTAGACAAGTTTGGGTGCTATTGTAGTCAACTTGTATAGTTATTTCCTATCCATCATACGAAAACTTGAGGCATTGATGGTACGTTGATGGTACTGCCTACATATCATGAATCCATGGATGACTCAAAAGTATATTATAGGAAAGATCAGGATCTAGAACCTGACAAAAGGTATTTTTCACAGTAGGTCCCACTCTGATAGGTAGCATTATTAGTCCTTTAGAAATAACATCATCACTTATGCCTTGATGGTTATTTTCATGCGTGGATCAATGGAATTTTAAGTATTCCTAAGGCATGTATTAGCTTTAAAGTACAAATGTTTAAACCGGCTCCTCCATCTATCAAGACACGTTTGATTCGGTGTTTATAGATCATGACTTCAAGATAAAGTGATGAATTATGGGGATGTGTCATGGAGGCATCATCTTTTTCGGAGAATGAAAGACAAGTGGGGGAAGACAAATGTCCCACCATGGCTTGAAATTTGTCTACATCCAGATCTATGTCGACGGTTGTGTTTACAAGAGCTTCTTCCAAAATATTCTTGTGTATGGGGGATATTTTGAGAAGTTCAAGGATGGAGATTTGAGCTAATGTTTTTCTCAATTGATCAACTAGATTATAATGACCTGGAGGAGGAATAGCTGCCTTAGATGAACTACCTTTTAGGACAACTTTTGCTTGTCCTCTCGTAGTCACATTAACCTGTTGATATTCTTATTTTTCCTTGATTTTGATAACGGTACGCTTTGGATTGAGTGTCATAGATGTCGCGGATTTTGTCTTCAACGTACATTTTATTCTTTTAGCTTTGGTATCGATGTTTCCCTTTTGATGAACTTTGGTAAAGGATCTTTTGAATGCTTGATGCGTTGTTGAACGATGTCCCTTCAATTTTGATGGGTACCATTTGTCAATCAATCTTGTACTAGATTTAGCAAAGGCAGTTAATTTGTTCTATGACAGCTACATTGATGATAATTGCAATAATAGTCATTCCGCTGATGGTGGTTTGACTCGTGGCTCATATCTCTTTGTGGTGGTAAGGTGATAACCTTATTATCAAGAAGCTCCTTGAGAGCAGACTCAAGAGATTGACCCAAAGTGGTAAAATTTCGTCGATTTGAAAAGAATGGAGGTCTTGGTAGATTTGATGTTTGGGTATTGCCAAGATTGTTATTGAAATTACCACGATTATCCTTGTTGTTTTGATTGGTCATTCTTTCTTGATTGGAGTTTTGTCCTTGTTGATTGTTGTTTCTTTGTTGGTTGGTATTTCCTTGTTGGTTGTTTCGTGGAGCACTTGATAGGTTGAAGATAGATGATCTTGTTCATAGATTGTTTGCATCCACTATACCATCATTGACAACATTTTTATTTCTGTTCCAAAACCTTGTTTTATCATTGTTGTTATGGTTGGATGAACTTGGATTATCAAGTTTTATCACTCCTCTTTTGACCAAGGCCCCTTCAATGGTGATTGCGTTTTCAATAAATTTTTCAAAGTTATGAGGACAATGAAGATTAAGCCTGTAGCTTAATTCTTGATCTAGGCTATTGATGAAGATATCCATCTTTTCCTTTTCAGGAACAGGACGAGAATATCATGCAAACAATCTTCTCCATCTTTGCAAAAATGTAGTGAAAGATTCCCCTACTTTTTGTTTCACTTTACAAAGATCAAGCATGGTTATCTGGTGTTGGATGTTGTAGGCGTATTGTGATATAAATTGATTTATTAACTCCTCAAAGGTTTTGATGGGGGGAGTGATCTTGGAAAGCCACTCCATGGATTTTCCACCCAAACTTCATGGAAACAATCAGATTAAGTAGGTATCTTCATAAGCGAATTCTAGACTCATATTTCAGAAATCCCTCACATGTTCAATGGGGTTAGTTTTCCCATTGTACCTATCAAATTTAGGGATTTCGCAATGTTTTGGAAAAGGGATCATTTGAAGACTCCTATCAAATGGATAAGGAGATATGTCATCCAAAACATACTTCTTTGTTGCACCCCCTTGCATTTCCTTTATTTTCCCTTGTAATTCTTTTATCTATTGAGTAAGGGCACTAAAATCATTAGGAGGAGTTTCAGGATTCTCCTTAATCCCTTCTATATCAAAATTGGAAGGTAATTTAGCTCCTTGATTAGCTAATGAAAGAAAATATCTTTCTTTGTTTCGTTCTAAAATTCTTTCCATAAAAGTATGGAATTGTGGATCCTGCTCTGCTTCTTGAAGCTTTTCTTTTGTTATCTCTTCAATATGAAATGGATTCTCTTCCTTCTCACTATTATCACCCATTTTGCTTGTGGTACTTTCTCTTTCATCTTTTTCTATGTGCTTTCGAGATCTCATGACAACAGGCATAAGCTTTGCCCCAAATTCTACTAACTTTTGATCAAAAGAATGAAATAGTGTAATTTTTGATGGTTATGAAAGTCGGGATAGAATGAAGATTCTATGACTTAAAAGATTTCTAGTCTTTAGCTCATATTTTTCCCTAATTGAAAGGATGAAAATCCTGTTGGCAGGAATTTAAGCAAAAGATCAAGAAAAAAATGATTTTGCACTTTATGAAGTTTGATCGTAGCTTCGTAAAAAGATGGATTTGTGATAAATGCCTAATGTGATTGAGTTCTCTATTGCAAAAATTGATTCAGACGAGTAGAATATACAATTGAAGGTTGGGGAATATAAGAAGAATGAATACGTTGACTGTGGTTGTGCCTTTGAGAAAGGGCTCTTCTTTGAAAGAAAGCTTGTGAGTATAATGGTTCTACAACATAATCATCAGTGAAACCTCTAACACAGTCATGATATCGATGGATAAAGGTTCTATGTTTAAGTAAAACTAACTTTAGAGCTTTGGTACAAAGAATCTTTTCTTAAATAGTTTAACGTAGCTAAATTGGTTTTCTTTGGCTTTTACGATTAGTTTGAGAAGTGGATTTACATTATGAAAGGTTATGGATTCCAATCTGTAACGTGAGTAATCAATGTAATTGTGAGTTTTGGATGATCTTTCTTGAATTAATGTTTTGAAAACACATCAAGCAAGTTGTAGAATAGTTGTTTTTTAAGTCCTATACTAAACATCAAGTGTATGATCAAAATATTTTTCAAAAATTGTTATCACAGGTTTTACACATGACAGATAGTTCAAGCAGACTCACTCTTAGTACTCAGGTAGGTCACCATAATAATCAACAGCCCACATCTTAGAACTGTGTCGACTCACACAGCTGTGTCACCCCTGAAGGGGCGCCCATGTTTTTGTCTTTCTAGGCCGCATTACTCAGTGTGACAGTGGATCTAGGATCCACGAGCAAATGGTCCTTGGCAGGTTATAGTGAAATTATCTTGAGGTGAATTCTTCCCTCCCACACTTTGTGTTATTATGGTGTTGAGAATGACTTAATTTTGGATTCTACACTAAAGTTCATAGAAAGGGTTTCCGTTCAATGCGACAAATGATATACTCCCTTAGGAGACCTCTCAACCTTTAGAACAAAGGCTTTGGGATGAACATCAATGCCTCTTGCAATAGAATGGGATTTTCATCCAACCATACATATTTGGTCAAGTGGGTTTGGAAAACTTGGCTTAGTTGTTCCCACTTAGGTCATTCCTGTAGGGTGAGTACTTTTTCCCACTACGGCAGGCCTTTCTAAAGGATGTAATTAAAACAGTAAATTTGCATGAAATTGAAAAGGCAAATCTGGTATTTTGATCACCCAGTTAAGGGGAGAGAATAAACCTATTGCCATAGACAAAGCAAACAAATGTTCTTTTTTTAAAACCCAAATCACAATGACCTAATCTAAGTGAAGATATTGCTTCACCAAAAACAAGTTGTTCAATTTTAATTGCAAGATCATTGTGTGGTGACTATCCTAGATTGATTCGTTTTAAAATCCATGTCTATCCTAGGATTGATTCATTTTTGAATTAAGTGACTATCCTAGGATTGGTTCATTCTTTTAAAGCTCTTACTGGCCGCGGTCGCGTCGGATCTAGTCAAATCTACTTAAGTTACATATTACAATTGCAGACTTACAAATTCTATGATGAAAATAAAGAAATGCGCTAAAAAAGACATCAAGAGTGCTAATGAATCATTAATGGGCTTTGCAAGATGGGTAATAGGCGCTACAGGATGAGTAACGGGCGCTGAAAGATGACTAATGGGCGTTGTAGGATGAGTAATGGGCACTGAAGGATGAGTAATGGGCGCTACAGGATGAGTAACGGGTGCTGTAGGATGATTAACAGGCGTTGCAAGATGAGTAACGGGCGCTGAAACAGAGTTAAAGAGTGCTAAACTGGGTGTGAACTACGTTGAAGCTTGTTTGATGCGCTATTACGCTCTTCCAGCCGTAACCTGTCAGAAAAATCTGCAAAAAGATGTTAAAATTGGGGCAAGAGCCCCACGATGGGCGCCAAAAATGTGTGTGGGAAATGTTAGTATCAAAATAAGATAACAAAAACACACCAATGCAACATTAAACTAAAGAAAGCTAAATAAAATGAAATCAAAAGGTTCAAACAGACCTTTAGAATCGTTCCATTGTCCTCTATCTCCAGTGATTTGCTTGAAGTTGCTGCTCTCAAATTGTGTAAGCAAAGCTTCTCAGAATGGCAACCTGCAGAACGAGTATGCAAAGGGAGAGTACTTCTCTATCCTATATGCCGGTGGAGTGAAATGTTGGTATACGGATATGCACAGGGGTTGTGGATTATGAATGTTATTGAAACTATGATTTGAGGATGATACACCATGATATGGAATGCTAATATGCTAAGCTATGCTATCCTATGATTCTAGAGACTATGGATGTTGAAAGACTGTGCTATTGCAAATTGGCTATAGTTTTCCCGTACAAAAGCTTCTCTATTTTTAGAGACCCGGCAGTCCTTTTTATAGATTTTCATAGGCAAGAGCCTGGCTGGCAAAGATCAATGGCTGTGAGATTGTCTGGTAAATTTGAATGGTGAGAGATGGAGAGGTTGAGAGGAAGATGGAAGATGTTGGGAGGTTGGAGAGAAGAATGGAAGTTTGTCTTCAACCCACAGGAACAACTTTGCTCAGAAACAGAGAAATTAATTTTTTGTTTTGAAGTTGTTTCACAGTTGTTGTAGATAATCCAAATTAAATAAATAAATTTATTTAATTTTGTGTGAATTTGAGGATTTAAAAAGATTTTTGAAATATTTGATTTGAATAGGCATTAGAAGATTTAATTAAATATTTTGGAATATTGTAATTGCGATGTGACTTTAGAAGAATTAATTAAATATTTAGAATATTTAATTGTGAATGGACATTAGAGGATTTAGAATAGAAGAATATTTAATCTTTATTTGAATTAAGAATTCAAGCCAAGATTATATGATAATTAATATAAATAAATCGTAATGTTTATTTAATTAATTAAAAAAATGGATAAGAAAAATGATTAAATAAACTTATTTATTTAATCTAAATGAAAGAATGAACAATATAAATAAATTATTTAGATTTATTTATACGCAGATTGAATTCAGAGATTTAATTAAATATTAAAAATATTTAATTAATTACCAGACTATTGAGATGTGACCATTTTTAGGTGTATACAGCACTCATTTCATGTTATTGGTGAGTGTCCACATACCAATATTAAGAGCAACCTAAACTTTTTGTCAAAAATGCAAGGGTAATGATGCCCTCTCTCCATTATATAAACAAGCATCCAAACTGAAAATAAAGGTGGACATAAAGCAAGCACCATGTGGTTATCTGAACATTAAGAAAGTGGAGCATATTGGCAATTTTTGGAGGCAAAACATATGATAAAAAAGAGTTCAATTGCCAATATGAAGAAAATTAGAAGTCTACCACATAATAAGGATTTCTAATAGCCCATAGCCAAAGCTATATTCAATTGAACCACCTAAGAGTAAATGGAGAAGTTTTAAAATTATTATCTCCACTTGATAGTGCCGATAAAGAGGTTGCAGACCTAAAGTTACCACTATTGAATACTATATTTGGTTTATTGAAAAATTTATGGTTGCAAACAAGAGAACTAATGAAAGACAAAGCTCTTCATAAAGCCTTCCAGTTTGAAGTCCCACAATTGCAAGATTGGAGACGATTCAAAATTGACGATTTATCTTCTAAACAAGTTACCCATTGGTTATCTAAATGAAAAGATATCTCGACAAAGATAATTGTTGATATGGAAAATGTTGAATCTCTATGTAAATTGATAGATAATTGGGCATATGATTAATCAAAGCCAAGCAAAAGGAAACCTGATAATTTTGAGCCTATGGAAGGACCATTGACAGATAAACACTTCGAAAACAAAAACGTATTATTGATGATAGGGTTAGCCAAGCAGTATTAGAATTAGTAATGCACTCTGTGTGTTCAAGCTATGGCAAGCCCTAATACACATGGCTTAGATGAGAAGAAGATATAATTGCATGATTGACTACTGTAAATATTTTTTCTTGATGTTGTGAAAGCTCATAGAAAAGCAGTAGACTGTGAAGAGCACTTGGCACGAATAAATGGAGGTCTAGTCAATATCAAAGGGAAAGATTACCACAAAAAATGCCATGTTTAGAGAATGTATAATCAAGGTTTAACACCGGAATGGGATGCTCTTAAATGGAAAAGACACATATGTTGAAAGAAATAATTGGAATACCAATTAACTCTATGCATATTCTAAAAGACACTCCAGAGAGATGCCTGCAAGTGCAGCATGGTCACAAGGAATGAATGATGAACAATGAGCACAGAAGAAAATGCAGGGCACGAACAGAAAAAATAAAACCCTAAATAAATGAAATATCGAAGAGACCCTTCAATATCGGTGTGAGTTATATGGATGTCTCACTGAGAGGTTATTTAAAGTGCAAATGTTTTCAATGGGAAGTAACTCATTCCTCCAAGGAGTTAAAATGATTTAAAGAATCATGGAGAGGGTAATTATTTTACCCAAGGAATAATTTATTGGGTGAAATATTTCAACCGAGCAAGATATAAATGGAATATTTTTCACCAAAGGAGTTATAAAGCGGGTGATTAATTTTATATTTAATGGGTGAAAAGTGAAGTTTCCAGCAAAGGAAGATTATTAAATTAATTTTCATGAAGATACAAAGATGGGGATTAAAGTTGAATTATTTTGCTGAAGACAATTAATTAAATGAATAACTACAGCGGATAGGCATGCAAAGGGTCATAACCCTAAAAATGCAATGTATATATGTGAGAAAAAATTGTATCATCAATCATTAGAATTAGATAGTAGGTTAGGAGCACCACCAGTAGTAGTAGGTTACATTCATATAGCATATTCCACCCATCCATCTCATATCAAAGACTTAAATGCTATTCATGTTTATTATTTGAAGCAATATAATGGAGAAGACTGCTTAAAATTGGTGATCCATTTTCAGTGTTCAATTGTTGCGTCGATTTTCATTCTTATCTATAATTGTACTGTCTCCAAAGTGGTTTTCTTAAATTATTCGAATCTATATGATTTGTCATGACACATTTGTTATTACTGTGTGACTATCTTGATTGGTTTCTGGTGAGAGAGAATTAAAAATCCTTTCAATTAATTCATTTTAATTGGTTCCTACCAGGGATTAAAATCCTTTTAAGGTGGTTAATCTGATTGGTCTCCCTTAAGCTAAGAATTAAAATTTCTTTCATAGCATCACAGTAATTTTAGGGGATAACACTGGGATCTATAAAGAAGAGTATTGTAGCAAACAAACCTGCACGTTTATACAAGGTGCAAACATTTAAAAGTGTCCAACAGTTAGAGTTAAGTTGAATAATAGTTTTACCTATCATCCAAATCTATCTCCATAGTCATCATCCACCTTTCAACTCCATTCACCCAATAGATTTAGGCACTAGTCAAGTTTAGAATAAATCTTATACAAACTCTCTTTATACACTTTATTCTCAAAGCATACAATAGGAGTTAGTCATTAAGTTTTGCATCTACTTCGCCCCCACATGCCATTGTGAGTAGATTTCCTAAGTTAGAGATCATTCTCAAGTGTTCAAATCTGCCTTATCACTCAAGTAAACTTGCCTAGGTCTAGCAGAGCCTAAAGAGCAGGGGGTGATCAACCATATTTTCCTCATTCGTTTTCCAAAAACGTATTAAGAGACTGACACCCTCTTATGGTCTAAAAACATGTTTTTTTGAAACCTAACACCGCTGGGGGAAAATTTCAGAAAATTTGGTTCTAGCCTATCCATTTAAAGAGTCAATAAAATTTAGAAATTGATTTTCAACCAAAACTTTCACATTTGGGTAATTACTTCCATATTGTTGAATAAGGAGATTCCGCTAGGGTAAACCAAGAACAATTTCAAAATCCATTTTCCTACTTTTGGAAAAAGTAGGCACGATAACTCTATAAAAAAGAAATTTGATGTAGAATACATAAACCAGTTTGAAACTACAACATTTCCAGTCAAAAATAAAGATCACAGGCTAAAGTATGTATAGCAATTATTCCTTGCCCCATGCACATTATGGTGCAATTGAGAATTTTGGCATGCACATCATTCATAGTAGGACATTTATGCACCACAATCATCAAATCAAATAAATGCTTATATTATCCCTCTTGGTCAAAGATCAGTGAGCTACCAAGATCATGAATATAATTAGTATGTTGGGAACTATCAATACCAAGCTCTGTAACAAAATGTACAAATTAAGGTTATTCTACAAGCAGAAATTAATTTGTCACAAGAAAATTTCCAACTGAGGCTAGCGAATCTTATAGTACACAAACCACTTGATTTTGGAGACATTCAGAGTTACTCAAATCATTCTCCTCCTTTGAATGTTAAAAATCATTTGCCAAAATTTAGTGGATGTAAATCAGAATCAACAGATATGCACCTCCAACACTTCAATTATTTAATGGTGAATTGGAAAATCAATAAAGAGGATGTTATCATGAAGCCTTTTGTGGGAACATTAGAAAATGATGTTGAAAATTGGTTCTACAGCCTTCCTATGCTTTGCATAACTTCATTGAATGAACTTGTAAGTAAATTCATGTACCATTTTAAAGAGAAAAATGATGAGTATTTTCAAAGGGGAAGTCAAAGAACGTTGGAATCTGGATTTTCCTTATTCAAAAGAACCCTGGATATCTATATGCAAATACCTGTTAATGTTAGATCTGATAAATCCATATGCATTGAAACATTTGTGAAAGTATATGTGCCTCATTCATACAAATGGCCCGAGTCATGGAAACCAATTACTTTCGACTAGGTGTATGAAATGGTTGGATTCGTAGAAAAAATCAGGCATGAGGATGCTATCAATGTTGAAACTAATGAATATGGAGAAATTGATGAAGCAATACAACTAATAGAGGAAACATGTGCAAGTGAAGTTTGTAATGATGATATGAATGAAGATGAAGTTATTGAAGACCAATTTTCCACTTGGAGGATGATTATAGCATTGAAGACATTGCTAGGGACACACCGCCTGAGGAATATATCAACCATGATTTAGATGAAGTGGAGGTGCAACCATGTATGCATTTTCATGGCATTGACAATGATGCATTAGAAGCTAAAAAAAAAGGGGGAAGTCTTCCTTACAACAATGAAGAGCACAATAATTTTGGTCAATCTATAAAGGATGAGTGTGAAAGTGAAAATAATTGCTATGACATTCTGCATGATGAGGACGAAGATATAGAGGGTCTCTCCTGCATAACAAATTGTGACTGTGAGAACAATGCATGTTATGAAGAACCCATTGAAAATCTATATTTTTATGAAAATCATGTGGATTTGAAATCAAGTGATTCTTGCAGTTCTTATGGAGATCAGGAGGAAGAAGCAATGGAAAATGTAAGTCCATTTGACAGTGAGCAAATAATACCTCCAGCTACAGTTGAGTGCTATGATGACACAATTAATGAAGAAAAAGTTTGTACACCTAAAAATGGTTTTCAATTTTTTTCAAACCCATTGTATGATGAAAAGATAGAAGAAGATCAGATGACATTTTTCCAAGGCGTTCCAAAACACGAATTTCATGTGTATTCAAACCCACTTTATGATGAGGATGAAGCATTTTCAAATAATCAAGATGTTGCATCAACTTGTGAAGTAAGTGATTGTGCTGATAATGCATCTGATTTGATGTTTCTTGATGATTTTGAGTGTTCTTGTGATGATGAGAAGAATAAGTAATACAACACAAATATGGTGGATGAAGAAACATGCTGACTCAGCAGTGAACAAATATCATATTTGCTAACTAAGGAATATCATAAATATACACATGGGAATGATCTAGAAGTTTCATGTCCAACACGCATTTGCTTTGATAGTGAAAGCACCTTGTGTGAAAATGATGAGAAAACTCTTGAAGTTGATCAAGATTCTATTCAAGAGGAGATGTATAAATCAAATTTGGAGTTCTTTGAGAATGACATTGACTTGCATATCATAGATAATATATGTTCAGTATCAGTTGGTCCAAATATACACAATGATAAATGTATGGATCCAAAGTTGATGTCACTACCAGTTGGTAATATGGATGATGCTAAAAATATCTCAGATGAAGCTTTCTCAGAAGATGTTGATCTGGAAGATTTCTCAAACCCATGTGAGAATTATTCAGATAATGGAATGAATGGCATGAAGGAGCATAATTATTTTTCTAGTTTACATCAATGGCCTCATGGTGATTTTAGATTTGTTGTGCAAACTTATGATAAAATCATACCATATAATCCTAGCTATATGGTGAATACTGGATGTTCTCAGTTTTCAAATCAACTAGCATATCAATTTACAATACATGACAATGAACAAAATAATGAGAAATGTTGTATTGAAAGTGAATACACTATGTATGATGGAGATGGCAAGCATTTATCACATAATGATGGAAGGTTTCAAATAATGCCTAATTACAAACCACATAATGGAAAAAGAAACATGGGAAAAATTAAACATAGTGTCATTTTGGGAGTTTCCAATGGAAGTGGATATATCAGGGTAGATTGCATGAATATTTTCAAGAGGAATCTGGTGAAATCATATCAGAAAAAGGTGTATGACAGAGTGAAATAAAGGCCTTTATTTTGGGGTGGCCTTGAGCCATCAGTTGTGGTGTGATTTTGCAAAATCATAGGGATTCAAGGTAGAGATGAAGTTTGACTTTGTTGCTCAGCGAATAAAACACTTGGTTTGCTCTCTCAAAGACTTGGATTCTTGCTATTCCCACAAGGGGTATACATCCCCAAACGAAGCCATTGTTGGAGCCTAAAATTTCATTAAAACATTTGGAAAATTTTAGGGCTACCATAATAAAAAAGTTGATTTTAGAACTCAAAAGTACAAGTGTACAATCTACTTCAGGAGCTTACTTCAAAAAATCACAAAATGAAGTTGGTTCAATTCCATAACAAGCCACCTTACAAACATGTTTATCTACCATATGTGAGTGTGTCAACCTGATTTCAGCTTCTTATGATCTGATCTGACAAAGTTTTGAAGTACTAAGTTGAAAGGTTCAGAAATGGCTTGTTGGCTACATAGTGTCAAATCTACCAAAAGGGTCAACTTTGGAAGACGATATTAACCAACTAGAAGATTGGCATTATGAACCAATTGGTTTCTTGAATTTTCCCTATGTTAATCTACCTCCATGCCAATTTTTCAGGGTCATAGTACCTAATTTGGTATTTTTCCAAAATCAAAACCAAATGGGTTTTATACAGTTTTTGTGACTGCACTTCCAAAAAGCTGCAAAAAGGTCAATTTTGATGCTTGATATTTTGTAAAGGAAGAAGATTGAAGAAAACCCCTTTTTCCTACATGTTCATGTGACCTAAAAGAAATAATCTCCAAACTTATAGCTTCTTGGAATTAGGTTTGATATTTTTTCAAAAGGGAAAGTTGGTGGGTTTCAGTTGAGTTTGATAGGTGCAATTTTTAGAAAATGTTGAATGAGCGACCTGGAGCGTTGACAGTTTTCAATCCTGATGGCTTCATGCCAAACCATTTGATAGTAATAATCCCCTATCATAACTCAACATTTTTGTGAATTTTCATGGTTCAAGGAGAATTTTTGATCAGTGTGCCAAGGTGATTCCAAAAGCTACTTAGTTTATTTTGGCCATAGTGGGAAATATCAAGAAGCAAATCTTGTTGATTACCCACTTCAATTTGGAATATATCTCAAATTTTCGCAAGTGAAGAGGTGAAATTTTTGATGAGTCTAAATCAAATTCTATTGATCACAATCACCAAATGCATAAGTTGAAAAATGTGTTGCAAATGAGTAATGATGCATCTAAGGAATAAGAACAACAATCATTGGAATTCTTAAGGAAATCATGGTAAACACAATTGAAGAACTGAAACCTATTCAAACAAGAGCATTGAGCAAGGATTGTGAAAAATCATGTATTCAATTAGCTAAAGAAAAGGAATCAGATGGAAAATAATAGGAGTAAAAAATTACATGCAAAGATAAATGAAGACCTAAGTTGCACAACTGCAAATGAGCCTAATTTAATAACTAATAAAAGAAGAGGTGGTCATTGCATCTTTTAAAAATCATATAATTTTACTGCACTCATTTCATGCTATTGGTGAGTGTCCATATACCAATATTAAGAGCAACCTGAACTTTTTTGTCAAAAATGCAAGGATAACGATGCCCTCTCTCCATTATATAAACAAGCATCCAAACTGAAAAATAAAGGAGATGGACATAAAGCAAGCACCATGTGGCTATCTAAACATTAAGAAAGTGGAGCATATTGACAATTTTTGGAGGCAAAACATATGATAAAAAAGAGTTCAATTTCCCATATGAAGAAAATTAAAATTCTACCACATAATAAGGATTTCTAACAGCCCACAGCCAAAGCTATATTCAGTTGAACCACCTAAGAGTAAATGGAAAAGTTTTAAAATTATTATCTCCACTTGATAGTGTCGATAAAGAGGTTGCAGACCTAAATTTACCACTATTTATATTTTCTTATTGACAAATTTATGGTTGCAAACAAGAGAACTGACAAAAGACAAAGCTCTTCATAAACCCTTCCAGTTTGAAGTGCCGCAGTTGCAGGATTGGAGATGATTCATAAATTGACAATTTATCTTCTAAACAAGTTACCCATTGGTTATCTGAATGAGAAGATATCTCGGCAAAGATAATTGTTGATATGGAAAATGTTGAATCTCTATGTAAATTGATAGATAATTGGGCATATGATTAATCAAGTCCAAGCAAAAGTAACCTCGATCATTTTGAGCCTGTGGAAGGACCATTGGTAGATAAGCACTTCAAAAATAGAAACACATTAATGATGATAGGGTTAGCCAAGCAGTATTAGAATTAGTGAATGCACTATGCCTGTTCAAGCTGTGGCAAGCCCTAATACACATGGCTTCGATGAGAAGAAGATAGAATTGCACGATTGACTATTTTAAAGACATTTTCTTTATGTTGCGAAAGCTCATAGAAAAGCAGTAGACTATGAAGAGCACTTGGCACGAATAAATGGAGGTCTAATCAATATTGAAGGGAAAGATTGCCACAAAAATGCCATGTTTAGAGAATGTATAATCAAGGTTTAACACTGAAATGGGATGCTCTTAAATGGAAAAGACATATCTATCGAAAGAAATAATTGGAATACCAATTAACTCTATGCATATTCTAAAAGACACTCCAGAGAGATGCTTGCAAGCGCATTATGGTCACAAGAAATGAATGATGAACAATGAGCAAAGAATAAAATACAGGGCGCGAACAGAAAAAAGAAAACCCTAAATAAATGAAATATCGGAGAGACTCTTCAATATCGGTGTGAGTGATATGGATGTCTCTATGATGCCTCAAAAATTGTAAAACATTAACTTGAACACTTCATCGGAGAGGCACATTAATATCAGTGGAACATAAGAACTGGTCCCTCTGATAGCCCAAGAAGAAAAAAAGGGGGAAAACAGTTGGCATTGAGGAATTCATCGAAAGGAGAATGTTACATCGGTAGGAAAAGGGTTGTGGTCCCACCGATGGCTCGACGAAGCATATCGAGGAGAAAATTGATTATTAGTGGGAGTGAAGCATTAGTTCCATCGATCGTCCGATAATGTAAAACTAAATGATTTTCACCTACATGTGGTGAGTACTTTATGAATATTTATTAATCACCTATGTCAAATTTGTTTCTTGAGGTAAAATATTATTTGATGGGTGAAAATACAGAATGGAAATTTGTTTAAAATAATAATCTTAGTGGGATTATTATTTTCGAATGAAATAAAGGTCCATATATAATATTTCACTGAGAGGTTATTTAAAGTGCAAATGTTTTAAATGGGAAGTAACTCATTCCTCCAAAGAGTAAAAATGATTTAAAGAATCATGGAGAGGGTAATTATTTTACCCAAGGAATAATTTATTGGGTGAAATATTTCAACCAAGCAAGATACAAACGAAATATTTTTCACCAAAGGAGTTATAAAGCGAGTGATTAATTTTATATTTAATGGGTGAAAAGTGAAGTTTCCAGAAAAGGGAGATTATTAAATTAATTTTCATGAAGATACAAAGATGAGGATTAAAGTTGAAGTATTTTTCCGAAGACAATTAATTAAATGAAGAGCTGCAGCAGACAGGCGTGCAAAGGGTCGTAACCCTAAAAATGCAATGTATATATGTGAGATAAAATTGTGTCATCAATCATTAGAATTATATAGTAGGTTAGGAGCACCACCAGTAGTAGTAATTTGAATTCATATAGCATATTTCACCCATCCATATCATATCAAAGACTTCTGCTATTCATGTTTATTATTTAAAGCAATATAATGGAGAAGACTGCTTAAAATTGGTGATCCATTTTCAATGTTTAATTGTTGTGTTGATTTTCATTCTTATCTATTATTATACTATTTCCAAAGTGGTTTTCTTAATTATTCAAATCTATATGATTTTTTAGGACACATTTTTTGTTACTGTGTGACTGTCTTGATTGGTTTCTGGTGAGAGAGAATTAAAAATCCTTTCAATTAATTCATTTTAATTGGTTCCTGCCAGGGATTAAAATAATTTTAAGGTGGTTAATCTGATTGGTTTCCCTTAAGCTCATAATTAAAATTAAGCTCATAATTAAAATTCCTTTATAAGCATCACAGTAATTTGAGGGGATAACACTAGGATCTATAAAGAAGAGTATAGTAGCAAACAAACCTGCACGTTTGTACAAGGTGAAAACATTTAAAAGTGCCCAACAGTTAGAGCTAAGTTGAATAATAGGTTTACCTATCATCCAAATATATCTCCATAACCATCATCCACCTTTCAACCCCATTCAGCCAATAGATTTAGGAATAGGTCAAGTTTAGAACAAATCTTATACAAACTCTCTTTATACACTTTATTCTCAAAGCATACAATAGGAGTTAGTCATCAATTTTTGCATCTACTTCACCCCCACATTACATTCTGAGTAGATTTCCTAAGTTAGAGTTCATTCTCAAGTGTTCAAATCTGCCTTATCACTCAAGTACACTTGCCTAGGTCTAGCAAAGCCTAAAGAGTAGGGGGTGATCAACCATATTCATCCCGTTTGTTGTCCAAAAACGTATTAAGAGACTAGCACCCTCTTATGGTCTAAAAACCTATGTTTTGAAACCTAATAGGATCTAAGCTTCTAGTTTTTGGTTGCAAAACTATCAAAAAAAATTCAATGAATTATGTAAGTGAGTTTTTGTGGCTTGACAAGGTTGATGACAACAAATGTAACAATGAAAAATAGATCTTTGAACTCTCTTCAATCCTATTGAACTTGTAACCTGCACATTCATAAAGAGGGAAAATGTTGTGCCATATAGGGGTTTGCCTCAGTCAAACCTCGTGTAAGTTTTCCCACTTCCACAATGGCGATGTCAATGATAAAACCCTAATGGAAAGAAAGGAAATGATGAATGAATAAAATGTTGCAACTCACCACCCTATGATGGCTTCCTTGAAGGACTAAATTCATACACATCTCTTCAAGTATTTGGATCTTGCTTGATAGTTTTGCTTGAATTCTTGAATGCTTGGAGACCTACAACAATGTTATCCTTCACAAGACAGTATGAACACACATAAACTTTGACATAATGTTAGATCTTGAATTGATATAAGACTTTGAAATGCTACTCTTGACTTTCTCTTAAATGCTCTTGAAGTTCACCTCTAGCTTGTTGCTAATCCTTCTAGTTTCAAATGATACAATAACTAGGTATTTATAGGAATTTTATCCAATTTACCAAAAATTAGATCTCGAAAGCTAACATTTATAACTTGAATTTTGAATGTTAAAATGCTGCCAAAAATGTATCAAAAAATGGGTCCTGGCTAAGAAGGGGGGCCCATTTTCCCATGGGTGAATGGGTCTTGGCCCAAATTTCTAGGACACTCAGTTTTGGGGGCAACACATGAGTTGGATGCATTTATTCAATGCTTGGTGTTTATTTAAAAATGGGACAAATGGGCTCCAAAATACATACTTTTAGGCAATTTGGGGGTCAATTTAGCTCAATAATTTAGGGGGGCCAGAACATAGTGTGAAATTGATAAGGTATACAATTTTGTATTCTATAGTAACATAAAGTTTATGCTAGAGAAATACACATGTGGGTGGAAACTCTAGTAAATGTGAAAAAATTCTCACTTATAATCTACTCCAAATAAAAAAAAGTCTTAAACCTCCTGAGCTTGATGAACAAGTGTGAACTAGCTTTGGTTTTAGCTCCCATGACCCCTAAGAACTCTCACAAACCATTACTCTAGTATGTGCTCTTGCAACAATTAATTTTTAGAACTCATAAAATTATTAAAATGTTATATATACTTTCTCATTCCTATGGATGTATATCAATTCATAATTACAATAATTGAGGGTGGTTTTAATGTAGTATAAATTAGAAAATATTGAGAGAATCAAAGTGAAAGAAAAATCTAAACTACCACGAGATGATTATCTATCATAGAGTACATTTATTGCTTGCAACAAAGTGGAATACATAATTTTTCCATATTATTGATGAATTAACAATGCCAGGTGACAAATTTTCATGGTTGATAGTTTTTACTGAAGACGTGATAAAATTTAGAATGCCACTAGATGTTTTTTTTTGTAAAGTGAATTATCCACTTATAATAGAGTGACACAAAAAAAATTTCTATAATGGTGATGAATTCAACATGGTAGTGACTAATTCACCATGGGTGAGATAGTTACACCACCTAATAGAGCTAGTAAGTTTATCTCAAATACTAGAATACTCAAATCTATGCATCCCCCTTCTACCAAGGCTTGTGTTTTAGTGTACCATACAATCTAATACACACACTAGCATTCAAAGGTGTGTCCTTTGGTTCAAAACCTATTCAAACATTGTTATGAAGAAAAAATGATACCCTCCTATGGATTATAGTCATAGTCTTAGAAATTGTTATCAAAATAATAATAGAAATAAAGAAAATAAACAACCTCTAAAGTGAGCATCTCAACATGACCTAGCATTGTTGTATAAGAATAAAAATTAGCTAGCCTTTCTAAATATAGGGTGTTAAATCCTAGAAAAAGTGTATCATATTTATCTAATTCTTTGAGAAGATAAAAAATGATTTTAAGCTTCTCAATTTACTCTTCCACGCTTTTCAACAACATTACAACTTCAATTCTCCATACCCTCTCCATAACTCTCTATAGTAAAAATTCTTCCTCATATGGAAGAATATGTCTAATAATCCAATCCTCTACAAACCCATCCTAAATGTGGCTCACAATATTTTTTATAAAATCATCTATTATTGAGGATCCAACTCTATTAACTATATTATTGAGGCCTTCTTTCCCTAAAATTTCCTTAACCAAATTCAACATCTTTGTATCTTGAATACAAAATGTGTGTCTCAATATCCTATCTAGTATGAATCCACTATAGGAGAATCCCTTATAGACCTTCCTTATTGTATTCTCCTAGTTTTGAACCTCAAAATATCAAAACAAAATAAAAATATAACTTGTTAGCTTTCTTGCATATGGTTTTAGTGAAATGTAAGGGTAGTAAAATAAAAGGAAGCACATAGATCATTTGCATGATTCCTAGATAGGGTCACATGACTCATCACACATTTGGGCTTCTTAAGAGTAAAGGAAAGGTGGTGTTCACTGTTAGCAAGAAATTTAGGGAAACACAAACCGAAGTTCTGAGCCCCAAGTACTTTTTAAGTGTTGTAGTTTATACCTCAAACTCAGTAATATAAAGGTGAACACCCTTTGATTCAAACACGGGAAGAACATAAATAGATATTCACAGATTGATAGATAATCTTAATTAGATAAAATTATGGTCACAATTATATTAATCATGTTCAAAAGGGTACTATATATACCTTCCCCTATACTTTGTCTAATTCCTTCCTTTCTTAGATATAATCCTTATACTTTGATATATAAGTTCATACAAAGATCTTAAATATATTCATTTGTTCTTTATTCACATATACGTATACACATGCATACCCACTCTATCATTCATATCTTTCTCTATACATATATCTACAAGATGGCACGTGACCCATCTATGCTACCCCTAGTCTAGATGGTATATTCACAATCTTAGGCTCTGCAAGCTCTTTGCAGTAAGATTTGGTATGATCTATGGACGGTGTCTACATTGTCACTATTTCCAGCTAACATCATCCCCCTTTCAAAATTTTGAATTTTCCTCAAGTCAACGCTACTATACTAGAAGGATATCCTTGTCAATCTCCTTTAGGCTAGAAAAAGTCTTATCCCATTATGTCTTGGGTAGATGTAGTTGTTGAGTCTATACTTGGATTTGTAGTAGGAGATGCTCTACCTTCAAAAAATTTTGGAGAATTTGAATCTTTTGGGCTAAGTGTTGGGCTTCCTGGAGGACTCTAGTGATTTGAGCTAACCTTAAGTTGACAACCTCTCAGAACTGATGGAATATGTTCTAGACCTAGTCTCTTTAATCTTGGAAGTTGGAATTGTGCATGTTGTTGGGAAAATTTGTCTCAACCTTGCAATTACATAAGGTAATGTTGATAGGTAAGTGCAGGGGGGGCGAGGGGGAATACCCCCCCTTGCAAATGGTTTGGGGGTTGCACCCTTGAAAGCCAAATTTTATGTATATTGTATTATTGTAAATTTGGACCATTCATCATTAGGTCTCAAATCTAACAGTCGATATTTTGTTGGCTTGAATTTCCCTAGAAGGAAACCCTATTTTATGAGGGTGTTGTATTACGAGTGTGTATTATGATGTATCTTGAGAGTCTGATAGTGGTCGTGTTGCCTCTATATCTCTAGTTGGTGATATTCTTGTGAGAAGCTTTCTCTACAAGTATATTGTAATCTTCATGATTTCTGAATAATATATTGGGCGACTTTTAGAGTGTAGGTTTTTTCTCCGAAAAGAGTTTTCCCCACGTAAATCACTATGTTGTGGCATGCATGATATTTATGCTTTTTTAAAAAAAAATAAATTGTGACTATTGTAAAGATCTATAATTTTTTGCATTATCATCCTCTCAAGATTAGTGTAGGAAGTTGTTTTGCTACCTTAGCTTCCTTACACATGTAATGCCTCTATTTGTACCCTATATTTCTCATATGTGTCCTATAAAGCATCATACGTTGTGGCTCTTTGAGGATTTGAACTTCCAACTAATCCATCTGAGCCTTGGTTGTGGATGTTACTATTGGCCATTGCAAACAAAAATAATATAAGGCATTTAGGTCACCTTTTATGTTTATTAGGGTACTGATATGTGATTCCAAAGTAAAGTGTACAATGGCACACTTCTTCCTTTCCTCAACTATCCTTTCCTTCTAAATCTCTACTTGTAGTTGTTGTCATAGTGTTTTTTATGTAGTCAGTTGTCCTTGATCATCTCCTCTACAAAAATTCTCAATTGTACTACCAATGGTTGTGATGAATCCCCTTGGATTTGAGGGAACTTTCCTTGTATTTCCTTTACTAACTTCTCTAATTGGTCGGAGCTCACCACATGATGTTTCAGGATCTCTTCTCATGTAGTTTGTTGTAATATATCTCCTAACTGGAACTTGTGCAGAGGTGAGATGCTCCCAAGGTCCATCTATGACCCTACCAATGGAAGTTGTATTAGTCATGGAGATGCCACCAATTGTAGCTACTTTTGTTTGGACATGAAGTTCTTGATAGACTATATAGAGGATGTGGAAGAGGAAGAGGGTGTCTCGAATTGCAGAGGGGGAGAATATTGTTCCTGCACCTATGAAATTGCTTTGAACTTTGCTTCTTCCTCTTGTAGCTTCTGATAGTATCTTTGTAGCCTCTTTTATTTCCTTTTGTACCACTTTTGTGACTTTTGATTTCTCTATCATCAGTTTATCCAACCTTTGTTTGGACTAGAGCTCCTTATTTTGGATCTCCACAATCTTTCTCTTTTGTGAAGGTGTTGGTGCACAACCAATTCTCCAATGGCTAAGTTCTTTAACTGCTTCTCTTCTTTTGTTGCTTTCTCCCTTCTTTTCTTCAATGTGGCAACCAAGGGGTCTAGAAATTGGTCAACCATATCTTCTAGACTTGTATTTGAGGCTATCATATATCTAATTATTTCCCTCTCTATAATTTGTTGGTTTGGGCCTACCATTTTTGGGTACTTCTACAATGTCATGTCCATTACTTCCTTTTGGAACAAACCACTATATATCTGGTCTTCATCTACTAATGGGGATACTTCAGGGATATTTGTAGTCTCTAGAATAGAAGTGTCCTCTGGTACCACATGTTCTTATTCTACATCCACTATTTATGGAGCTACCTCTTGGTGTTCCTTTTCCTTTCTCCCCTAAGGCTTTTTCTCCGTACTCATTTGCATGAGAGCCTTTGTAGCTTCTTCTTATTATTTTTCTATTATGGGAGGGATATTTGTTAGCCTTCCTTCCCTTGGCCTACTAGTATCACTTTGTGAAGGTTCAATTGGTGGTGTGCCAAGGTAGAGTCTTTTAGACCTCCAAGGAGTGGACGTACTCTACTTCTCTAGATCCATCTTTGGTAAGCCCCATTTCTCATGCAACTTCTTATTTTTGTCAAAATGTTCCTCAACCTTCTTCTTTGCTAAACTATCCATATACTCTCAATAAGTGGTGAACTTTTTAGCTTGAAAACATTTTGGGTGGCTGAGGAGTATAGAGGCATATTTATGAATCTCAACATCAAATACTTTATACGAAAGCTAGGGTATCCATGAGGTTCTAGGCTCAATTTCTTCCATAAAGGTGTAGTCTTTATCTACTAGGAAGACTATATCTTTAATATATTAGTAGACCACCTCACATGAGATATGTTCTTTAGCCTGGAGCTTTTGTTGGAGGGATTTGAAAAAACCCCAATAGATTGCGGTAAAGGAAGTAGCATCTTGGAAGTGTTTTATGTGGTCTTGGATTTGGGCCACAACAGGTCGGGTTGGATCCCAAAATTTCCCTACAAACCTTGATAATTGTTGCATTAAGTAAAAGGTTAGGAATATCAAAAAGGTCTCATACTTGAATTGATAGTGAGACTGCTTAGTGCATTGTATGTTGTCTATGAGTTCCTATTGAAAAACTTCATAGAGGTCTATATCCTTGAATTTTATGACTATTTAATATGTTGTGTGGATGGTGGTTATGATGGTTGAATCTTTCTAATTGGTGTAGTAGACTTTGTAAGCGATGCCCATGGTGGCATATTTGACTTTTAGATTAGTGATTTTGGTGATATCTAATCTCTGACCATCATAGGTTGCTCTAGTTAGCTGAGACATCTACATTCTTAATCTCCTTCTTTAGCAGGATTTCCCCCTTGAGCCCATAAGCCTATAACTACTTGGATGGCCACCTTTGTGATCTAGTGAGGTTGGTCTAGGTAGAGGTTTCATCGTGAAATATAGTCAAAATTATCTAGACCCAATCTTCTTGTCCAATGAAATATGGGAGTTCTCTCCACACATCCAAACATTTCTCTATGGTGTTCTTGAATTGGGGTAGATATTGTTGTGTACCTTGTTACAAAAGAGTCAGTCTTAGGACTTCAAACTTGGTGTGATTAATCTCAATGAGTGGTGTGTGGATGTATTTTATGATATCTTCTATATAGATAGCCTTTACAGGAACTTTTGAGAATGCCTCTACTGGTTTTGTCTCTATCACTTTGCAAAGGAATCATTTATAGTTGGACCTTGGATTTTGAGATACATCAATGAGAATGGGTGTGGCCATTGTAGTAGATGAATTTTTTTTGGTTGAGTGGAAACTGGCATAGGGTTTAGTAGTTGAGACCTTGGATTTTGAGATACATCAATGAGAATGGGTGTGGCCATTGTAGTAGATGAAGTTTTTTTGGTTGAGTGGAAACTGGCGTAGGGTTTAGTGCAAAGTGGCAAGAGTACAAGAGCTTAACAAGAATAGAATGTCGAGTGGAAATGAGGTGGTGAAGGGGGTATTTATAATTTTTGTGCGAAGTGAGTGCAATAAATGGTCTAGTTGTTTTTCCATCTTCTTGTATTTTTATGCCTGTTATCTTTATATGACTCTATTTTTTTGGTGAGTGATTATTCTTTTGTAGTTGATGAAGGTACTATGGTACATGTTTATGTTAATTTTATTGAAGTTATAATAATATATTTATATAATACTTTTGTTTGATCTCTCATTTTACGTATTTAGGGTTAGGTCAAGGAAATTGAAGTTCAAACTTAGGCCTGCCCATTAAGTGTGGATACTTCAACTTAGTTATTAGGTTTGCAATTATCTTATTTTGAGTGGTCTCCTCGGGTTTAATTATTTTGGTAACCTCATGTTTTATTTATATGCTTGGATAGGTCTAAAATATGTTGGTGTGGTGTGTGTGTGATGAATTTATGCATTTGCAATATCTATCTTTTACTTACTATAATTTGCAAAGGCCTGTGTACCATAAATTCTCTCTAGAAGCCATATACCTTTCGGTATGTTAATTCATGTTCTCCTTGTATCTATGCCTCTAAAACACCATCACTGTTAGTTTTATCATTATCATTTTCTAATTCAATATTTTTGAAACTATTGGGGTCTTTCTCTTCTTCTGCAATGAGTAATCTTGAAATAGAATAGAGGTTTTAGGGATCTTCATATTCTCTAGCTTGTCAATTTCATCTACATATGTTCTATCTTCTCTTTCTCCTAATGGAATGTGGACTATTTTATTATCATCCACTAAAGATATCTCTTCCTTTCTAGAGTCTACTATCCCATTTAGCTTTTACAAACCATTTTAGTCATAGTCAAGATCTAAATGTATTAAAAGGTTCCTTCATCTCAACAACTTCAAAATCAACAATTTGTGTAATTCTTCTTATGTTAACTTCCACATTTTTCCATGTCGCTAGTGTCTCCATGCTAGAATTGTCTACTAAGTTGATATTTATGGGTGTTCTAATGAGCTTATGTCTGCCTAACTTTTCCAAAGTGGTTTTCAAAATGATATTGAGGTCCACACCTAGATTTGTCATTACATGTTTAAATTTATTATTATTTAGGTTCATGGTGATTAACAGGGACCACTCTTCCAATTATGGTCTTCTTTAATATGATGTACTTGTTTTTATTTATTCTAATATTTTCCTAACCATTTTAATTTTACTAAAAAATATTTTTGTTGAGCCAATGATGATAAATTCTTCAATATCATCACTTCTTAAAAACATGCTATCATATCTTTATGTTATTGTAAAATTTGTTGTTTGGCTTTCAACACTATCTGATCATGTTGTTTCTTAATTGGAGGAAGTAGTCATACTCCTCTTCTTTTGGTTATGATTCTTCACTGGTTTCTTCAATCTCCCTTTGTTTATTTCTTTCGGTATCTACTCCCTATTTGGTCAAAATTGTAGCTTTGTTCTTCTTTATTCTATATTTCTCCTTTTTGTTTGTTTAGAGTAGTTGCTCTTCTCTATAATAATCTTCATTTGATGCATCTAATGACCAGTTATCTATTATCTGGAAGCTTTTGACTCCTTATGGTACTCTTCTAATCACTCTAGCACCTTTGTTGTCTTGTAGATCATCACTTTTGGAATGCTTTGTATTTTGATAATACTATTTTTCCTTATCACATTAAAATATATCATGTGAATCATCTCCACAAAAAGGGTATTTTCTTCTCTTCTTTGCCCAACATTTTGTGACATAGAGACCTATTTTCCTATAGTTTTTGTGACCAATGTCATAGTATAGATTAAATACACTTGATCCATACAGATTCAAAGCATATTTATGCCACTAAGCATCAATCCTAATAATATATTCAATGAAAATAAAACCGAAGAAGTCATTAAAACTAACATTCTAAAACCTAAAAGCCTGACGAATATCTATTCTAAGCCTTTGAAACTTATCATAGTGGGGGAGTGGTGTCGAATTGATGTGGAATGGTGACCCTTTCCCAATCCCTTGGATAATATGAGCCTTGTTGGGTGAAAATTATGTAATCCGTTTTAACAGATTACAAAACATGATTTCAGCCAAGGTTGTGTGAGATACAATCTCTCCTCTCAAAAAGGAGAGGCACCCTTCTTACTACTTATTTAAACTAAGTAAAACTAATTAAGTATTCACAATAATGTACACTACAATTAAGATATGTGGGTGTGTCGCATTCATAATTCTCTCATTTTTCAGAGAATATGTTTTACAATGCTTCACGATTTTAAGTTCCTGATTCAATACAACTTCAAACTAAAAACAAAAGCAGTAATTCCAATATTCCTATATTTTCAAAACAAAGCCTAGGAATACCAGCATGATAATGATAAATGATAAAACAAGAAAAAATCATGAAGGCACAAATTCGTTTCATAGCTTTCACCAATGAATCCTTTAAGATATGTAACCAGCGTTGTATTAGAAGCACAAAGTCTTCTAGATACTTCACAAAAATTCCATGAACAACATGAATACATACAAGCACAAAGTCTTGTAGAGAATTCACCAATAATATTTAATCAATATCACAAATTCAAGTAAAGAGTGTAACTCAAAGTTTACATGGATTTACTCAAAGCCCTTCAGATCTCAGTTACTAATCACTACCAATTCAATCAAGCCATGAGATAATTTGTTCCCAAAACAATTTTTGGTATGCAACTTCACTTCTTTATTGATCAAATTAATATTCACAAAGATGAACAAAAAGTTTCATGTATTTGCTTCTCAAATGGGCAACACTTAATTGCAAAAGATAAAAGGTAAACATTACAAAAGAATCCTCTCATATTTATAGATGGGAGAGGAGAGTAAATTTAGGAAAATTAGATGAGCAGATCTAGGAAAATTAGGTGAGTAAATCTAGGAAAATCTCACCTAATAAGTCGACTTATTCAAAAAATGTTGTCCATCATTATAAGAAAACATCTTTATTTTTACATGTAATTACATCTTTTAAAATGACATGTAAAATATCAAAAACTATTTACAAAATGCATAAATGAAAGCATAAAACTATCTAACACTAGAGACATAAGAAGTCTTTATGGTTCCTTGCATTGGGTGCGGAAGTCTTCATATTTCTTCTTTGTCTCCTGTATGAATGTCTCATCTAGACCAATAATATAATCAATAATGGTGTGAACTCTTGTGATTGATCTCCTTGTAGACGAGTAGATTTTCTTGCATCTATCTAGATGTGTCTTGAGATAGTCAAGAGAAAGTTGTACATCACATACGGTGTGCATGGAAGTCTTTGAAAAATCTTCATCTTCCACTTGCTTCATGACAGCTTCCTTGAATATTTGAGTAATCTCACTGACCAAGAGGAAAGTATGATCATCATCAAGGAGCTTACTCGATAACTCCTTAATTCCATTCACTAGGATAAAATGATGTCCTTTGACATCTTCTTGTACTTGGTGGATGTCTTCAATATGAGATTTGATCACTTGCATGCGGTGTTTGAGAGATTCTCTTACCTCCACATAATCTCTTTGTGGGAATTACCCCAACTTAGTCGGCTTTGTCTCTTTCATTTGTGACCAAAATGTGAGACATCTTTCTATTTCTTTCTACTCTTTGGAAAGTATATTTTCTTCTTTTTCAAGCTCTAATTTCAGCTTGGCTATCTAAGTAGTCTTCTCATCTACAATAGTTATGACTTGTGAATGATGTTTATCATTTCATTAATGAAATCATATAACACCTTACCCTTGGAGGAAAATTTCTCCACCTTTTGCACCACTAGTTCCTCGATTTTCACCATGGCCATAAGTTGTACATTCCCATAAGAGCCTACAATATTCCTCAAAATTGTTGCAAAACACTAAGCTTTCTCCTTGTACATATTTCTGGCATACTCCATCTTATCAAGCCTTCCTGCTAATGCATCCAAGACTACTTGTGTATCTGCCTTTGCACTTGCACTTGTCACTTTTCCAAGTTGGACTCTTGTGACAATGTAATCCTCCATGTTTACATCACCTTCCTCTTGTGGGGGTAGACCAATCTCTACAAACTTGTGACTAGATTTGTCAACATAAATCCTTGAATGGAATTTTGCCTTTTTCTTTCCCTTGGCTTTTGGAGGAGCTATTTCTTCAAGATCAAGCTCATCTAGGGATATCATTTGTTTCTTTTTCTTCAATACTTGAGAGATCAGGCAAGGGGGAAGGGAGGAAGTATATGCTTCTTGACTTACTATCAACTCTTGTGTCACAACCACTTTTGTAGAAATGGTTCATATTGTGACAATAAGAGTAATATCAGTCATGATAGCTCTAGTGGACTGCAAACCAAGTGGATCCTGCAAAGACTCATTCATGAACCTGTGAAATTCAGCCTCTAAAGAGATATCAAAATATGGAGATGATTAACTGGGAATGGATGAGGGAGAACTTGAAAAAACATCAACAGTTTGTAAGTTTCAAACTACAAAGGAAGTGGTAAGAACCGTTGATACTAAAGGGGGAATGGAAACGTCCACTGCATGTATGGTTGTTGTAGGTGAGGTAGGAAGAGGAGGTGGAGGAGTGGTGGGATTTGAGGGGGTATGAGGAACATTTGAAGTAACAGGCAATGATCTTCAGGGAAGATCTTCAACAATATTCTCATGGGGAGATAGAGATTGTTCATCATCATTCCTAAGTTCCTCCTCATTGCCATCTTCTTCACCTTCGTCTTCTACAGATTTTTCCTCATCAAATTCTTCCTTATCAAATTCTTTTGATTCTTAACCTTCATCCTCTTCTTCTTCAGATGATTGTTCCTCAAAAGAAAGCTCCTTTCCTTCTACATGTGTTTGTTCAGATTTTGTTGCCTCCTATTCTTCAACTATTTGTGTAACACTCTTACCAAAGGTGAACTTGATCTTAGGGCCTCTTTGGGAAGAAGAGGGAGTAGCCACATGTTTTCTTTTTTGTGTGGAGCTCCTACCATTGGCTAGTTTCTCCTCTGGGTGCTTCTCCTTTTGATTCTATCCTGAAAGATTTCATTTGTAATCCATGTTTATGTAACCATTCAGCTGTGTTGTGTATGATGGGAGCAATCCTTTCTCTGATAGAGACACTTTCCTTTTTAGACCATTGTATTGGAGGTAAGGGTCTCCTAGAAATTTCATCTTCTTCATAAGCATAGTTTATGATGTTGCCAAGATCTTTGAAATCCTCTGGTAGATCAGCTACACTAAGATCTCTGATCTGCTCTACTGTCAACCTGCAAAAATCCATTTTGCAAATGTCTTCCTCATCTTTGTAATCCACACATATGTCTTCAAAGTGGTAGAAATGTCGATGATCTTTCTTTAGTTTCCTCTTCACATCTCAGTATTGAAAGTCAAATCTATATTTATATGTTCTTATAGTCATGATCTGCATTTCTTCAGCAATTGAATTTTCTTTTTGTACACTTTGAATGGTATATCTCCCAATTGTTAGTGGAAACCTAAAACCTATCTTGTGAATTCTCTAGCATTCCTTGTGAATCGAGATCAACTGTCTACATAGCTCCATCAGTATCCACTTATCTAAGGGATATCTAGGAAACATGTATGGACACCCAGTATAGCAACCTACTCTCATATAGGTGAAAGTTGGAAACTGGAAAAAGATACACCAAACCTTACTAACCACTTCGTAGGCTTCATCTGATACTCTTTTCTTTTCAAGATTCAGATCAAAAGTGAACAGTAGGGGTGCAAAGAAAGCATCTATGACTCTTCTGAAATAATGAATACTTTCTCTTAATTTCAACTGATAATAGAACTCATACACAGGTACAATATGTATGTTTCCTTTCGTAGACAACCCTAGAAATTTCCTCATTACTTCAGCAGCATATACCAAATAGGAAGTCATGTAAAATTTCAAAGTAGTAGGCACATTGATCAATTTTTCATGGATTTCATCACTTATCTGAGTTCCCCATTCAATATGTGCTTTCCTTCTCCTAATTATGTGGATGTACTCATACATCCATTCTTGAAAATTACATGAAACAGGCAATCCTTTAACCCTGCTTAGGAGAGTAATCATATCCCTAACATCCTCTTTGAAATCACTTCAAGGAATCCCTTTATGCCATCTTGAGATAGTAGGCCTTGGAGATTTCAACCATTAAGTGTTAATCAATGTCTTAGCTTTATTGGGATCCTTATCATAGACCTCTTGTGCTTGTTGAATTGAGATATTTGTATATTGTTCCATGTGGCGAACATGGAAAATAATATCAAATAATTTAGGATCCAATCTCATCATCACTTGTTCCAAGGAATCTCTCACACTTCTATCATCTTAGATGTAATGAGATTCAACTTGGAGAACAAACTCTGTCTTATGAGCAATAGTTGGGAATGTAGATACCATGTGCAAGTTGCTATGCACAATAGATCTCAAATTTTCCTCTAATGGTTTTATCTCAATTCTTTTTACAAAATCTTCCAAGTCTTGATTACCACCTTCACTGTCTTTGATTTCATCCACCTTTGAGATCACAATAGTAGGTAGAAAGGAACCTTGATATTTGTACTTTATTTTTCCCTCCTTAGAAGACAACGGAGGCTTTTTTGTTGTCATCTAAAAATACCAAGATCAAGGAATATCACCTTCAAGGATCACCTAATGAGAGCTTGAGAGGAACTACAAGAATAATGGATTAGAAAATGTTAGGATAAAATGTAGTGTTGGAAAGCATGAAGCAAGCAGGCAATTCGAAGCAAGTGCAAACGAGCTATTTCACACGAAAAATGGAGCATTGGTGAAGAAATGAGGTTCAAAGTGCAAACGGAGTCATTTCTAAGTGTTATAGTAGAAAACTAGTTTTTGTGTAGTAGCATTGAAAATCAACGCTCCTACATCTTGAGAAGCCAGTTTACATGTAGTAGCGTTGAAAAACAACGCTCCTACATGTGTTCAACACTTGGGAGGTAAAGTGTTGAGGCACTAGTGCACATGTGGGTAGGTCTTAGTTTATGCTTGGGGGCTAAATTTTAGCACTTGAGCATGTCCTTCATTCTTTTTTTTGGAGTCAAGTGTGGGAGCAGTGAGTTTTACCACTTAGGCATATGAGATGAAAGATACTCCATGTAGGAGCAGTGATTTTTACCACTCCTACATCTTGGAGTTGGAGAAAAACATATGTGTAACAGCAGGAATTTTCACCACTTTAGCAAAAACCGGGGAAGTTCTAACAATGTTTGAGTGGTGAAAAATCCCTCTCGAACATGTGAAAGGAAAGATCTTACAAAAAACATTGAAGCTTCAATATGTCGACATTGCTAAAACTAAAATCTTCACCACATCTACAGGTGGGAAAACTCGGTGAGAATTGGTGGAAAGGCAACACAAAAATATGCACAAAGAGAGGCAGAATGCGTGGAGAAAAACAAACCTACATCACCGTGCAAAAAAATGTGCAAAAAAAGACTAGGGCACGATTTAAAAAGAGAAATGAAGATTCAAAAAAAATGAAAGGAGTCGAAACTTTAAACAAAGAAAAATCCATTGAGCAAGGTTTATTAAAATAAATAGAGCTTTGAAAGCAAAGAGAAGGAAAAACCGCAATGAAGAGGAAGGAGAAAAACGTACCTAGTTAAAATGCAAAACCCTAGCCGAGATGCACAAAAAATCTTCAAACATAAATCTTGTTTGGAGTTTGGAGGATGACCAGCATGAAGAGGGAGGACGAATGGAGGATCAAAATGAAGATAGATTAGTTTAAAACAACTTTATTAATTCATTAGAAAATATCATTAATTCAACTCAAGTTGCATTAATTACAGAGTACATCATGGAGAAAAAGATGCACTAGCGGTGAAAATCACTGCTTGTGCATGTAAAAGACATCCAAAGGAGAAATGCACTAGCGGTGAAAATCACTGGTTGTGCATGTAACAACCGTGATTAAGACACATGTCACGTACATGCCGACTTTACACCCAAAAGTCACTATGGGGTTTTTGCTTTTTGTGAATAGGGTTGCATCCTATTGTCACGTCTTAACGTGGGTGACTTCACGGCACAGACAATCCCATGTGCTAGCCCTAAAAAGGGATCGGATCTAGTAGTTCATCTGGAAGTTCTTCATTGGCTCTTTCCCAATCTTCATTTCTTTGATTGAAAACATGATCAATCTAGACCATATAGTCATTTGAATATGCAATGTCAAGCTCTGTTCTGGTAGCGATGAGTGCTGGTCTGAGAGTGATCTCCATATTTTGGATTCTGACTTCAGCTTTCCATTTGGCAGTGAGAGGATAGAATTCTAATCTGGGATACCTGTATCCAGTTCTTGGATAACACATGAGATAAAATGTTAGACTATCACAGATTTAATGGCAAAGACCAGGATATAGATAATTTAAAAATTCTTCCATATCTGGATTAAATCTAGCTCCAATTAAATCAGCATAATCTTCAGGTATCTTGATCAAAAGAGATTCGAGTTATAAACCCAAATTTTATGGCCTTTAATAAGTTCATTTTGCTTTGTTTAGACCAATTCATTCCAAAGAGACCTTTGATTCTGATATGTATGGCTTGGCGACCACACCAAAACTTTATTGGAGCATTAGACATTCCAATCTTTTCTTTGAATTCTTCTTCCTCATCTGAATCAACCAGAGCTTCATGATGATGGTAATGGATTAAATTCTGCATATTTCTTAACCACTTATTTAGAAAATAGGTTTATAGTAAAGTGATAACAATTTCCCGGGGAAGAGAAGGGAGCATTAATGTATTACTAGGTCCAAGATTAACCATATAAATTGATGCACCATCTAGCCTGTAATACTCACAACTTAGAAATTCAAGATCTGTATAGATTGATCCTGCAAGTTCTCTTGTTAGGGAATCAGCAAGTGGATTATTTTCTCCTTTAATCCATTCGATTTCAAAATCAAAACTGAGAAATTCAAAATACCATCTTGCGACTCTGCCTTGGGCAATATCTTTGTTGGGCTTTTTCTTCAGTAGGCTTCTCATTGCTTGACTGTCTGTTCGGACAACGAAGTGTACTAGCTTGAGAAATATTTTAAACTTTTCTAAACCATTTTTGACTGCCAGTATCTCTTTCTCATAGATGTGGTACCTGCATTGTGTGTCAGAGAAGGTTCCTGATCGGTAACCACATACATTCTTTTTACCATTTTCTTCTTCCTGTATTAAAACAGCTGACCATGTTTTATCAGAAGCATCAGTATACAAAAATAATGGTAAATCTGGAAGTGGAGTTTGTAGAGCAGGTAAGTATTGGCATTTGGCCTTGATACGTTGAACAGCTTCTGTTGCTAATAAAGACCAACCATCTGTTTCTTCCTTAAGATGAGTCTGAATAGCTTTTCTATCTTCAGCCAACCCTTTGTAAAAAGGTGAGACATAATTCAAGCATCCTAAAAATCTTTGGATTTGCTTCTTATCATGGAGAATATCAGGAAACTCTTGAATTCTTTGTAAGATATGTGGTTGAAGATATACCTTTCCATCTTTTAGATGTAAGCCTAGAAAATCAATCTGACTTTGGCCTATCACCATTTTCTTTGTTGTAAAGCATATTCCATGCTTTGTTATGGCTGCATATAGCTGGTCAAGATGATGGAAATGATCAGTAATTGAATCTGAGAATATAAGAATATCATCTATGTAAACAGCACAATATTTTGTTAGATGTCTTAATGCCTGGTCCATTCTTCTTTGAAAGTAAGCAGGGGCTGTGCATAGACCAAATGGCATGACATTCCATTCAAAAAGACCTTGAGGGACTGAGAATGCTGTTTTGTATCTATCAGATTCTTTTACCTTTATTTGCCAAAATCCTGATTCGCAATCGAATTTGGAAAATACCTTTTTATTTGCAGCTCTTCTGATTAATTCAGTGCTGAAAGGGATGGGGTAATTGAAAGGAAGGATTATATCATTAAGAGGCTTATAATTGATGCAAAGTCTCTTTTTTCCTCTTACCTATTCTGCTCTTTTATTTACCAAAAATGTCGGGCATGAAAATGGACTTTTGCTGGGACGAATGAACTGTCCATCAATAAGTTCTTGTAACTGTTCGTCCATCTCCTTGGTTTCTGTAGGACTCATTAGATATGCTGGTTCATGGGGTATGACTGACTGACATTCTGGTTTGAGCTGTATCTCACATTCTTCGTGTTGTGGTGACCAGAATTGTAGGGGATTTATGCTGCAGCAATCTTTTTCAAACCTGTCTTTGATTTCTTGGAATATGGCAGGAGTCTTTTCAGCTGCTTCTTTTACTGATTCATTCTTCTTGGATTTCTTTAACTCAAAATTGTGATTAACAATTTTGAGTGTGGGGATTTCAATCTGACCATCTTCGTGTCTAAGAGATATCTTGTGTTTCCAGAACTGAAGTGGTTCATACTTTGTAAAAAATAGAAAACCAAGTAGAATGTCATCCTCTAAGTCATTGTACTCAATAAAATCTGTAATGAAGATTTTACCCATGATTTCGATATGAACATCTTGTGCATATCTTCCCATTTTTATCCTTTCTCCATTTATAGCATAGCTATGAGGGAGGTCTGGTTTTTCTTTCCAGAATGATGGAGGTATAGCATTTGTTTTTGCTAAGGATCTGGATGAGCCTGTGTCCACAAAGGCATCTAAGGGAATTTTCTTATATCCAGGGAAACAAAAATTAATCCGGATATAATTACCATTATTAGCAAGTAGTAGGGAGCAATTTCTATCACTGATGAGGGATTTGCTACTACTGCTAGCTTCTAAATGTGCTTCTTCTTTTTCTGTTTCTGACCTATGTTCAGAATTTGCTTTAAACAAAACATCCTTAATTTCTCCCACCTCAGCAGAAAGATTCCTGATTTCCTTTTGTTGGGATTTAAGGAGTCGCTTAATATCTGAAACATCATCTATCAAAAGATCAAGTTTCTTAAAAATTGCAATAACATCAGGATCTGCTGAAGAATGCTTTGAAGAAGAAGATTTGTGTCTGGAGGAAGAAGGGATATCTGACTTTTTCTGCCATGGAGGAACTTTGTATCCATGATCTGGGTTATTCCTTTCTTCTTTTGAGGGTCTGCTTTGAAGCTTTAGCTGTTTCTCAACTTCAGCTTTGTCAGATTCTAAACCTTTGAGTTTAGCTAAGTGTTGATGAACAACACGCTTTCTTTCCTCTCTTGTTCCTGCTAATTTATACGGATCTTTAGATTTTTCAATCTGGATCTGTATCTTAAGGTCTGCCAGTGTGTTTTTTAATAATGAAGATAAGAAATCTTCATCAGGATCCGAACTGTCGGATGTACTAGAACTGGACAGATTCTTTTGTTTTCTATGTTGTCCTTTAGATCTAAACATGAAAAGAGATTCAGGAACAACTTCTATTAATTCATACAAATCTTTTAGATCTGTATCTGGAGTGTAGCTGATAACTTCCCATCCTGGATTTTCTTTTTCAAAAACTGCATAAATTCTTGTTCCAGGGTTTAATTTCTTGGGACAGTTAGTTGCATAATGTGGTCCTTTACAAATAAAACATTTGATGCCTTTGGGAGGCGTATTAGACCATTTTTTTAAGAAGTATGGAGGAGGTCTCTGAGATCTCCTTCTTTTATAAGGGATTACCTTATAATTCTTCTTTGATCTACCATGCTTACTTCTTTTGAAAGTGTATTCTCCTTCATGGTAGCTTTTCTTTTTGCAATGCTTGCATCTGCAGTTGCTGCCACAACCTTTCTTTTTGAATTGCTTTAGTTGCTGGAAATCTTTTAACTGATTGATTGGAGGAAGATTGCAAAATTCTTTAAGATTGCAAGTATAATTATATTCTTCCTTATTTGTTTGTAATGCTCCTAATAAGCATTGTTTCTCCAGCTTATATCTGATCAACCTTTTGACCGTAGGAAAGCTTACATCATCTAGATGTTTATTTTCTTTTCTGATAATATAATCCTGAGCCCATGCACCTAAACCACAAGGTAAAGAATTTAAAAAGTATTGCTTAGTGGTAAGATCAAGCATCTTATTTGCTGCAACCATGTAGGATTCAAACATGCAGTTGTATGCATCAAACTTGGCTAAATTTTTCAACTTCATAGACTGCAACATTTTATTTGCTTCAAGGGATTGATTTGAAATGTCATCACAAAAGAGGTCTGTGAGTAACCATTTGAGTTCATCGAACCCTGCTTGGAATATATCATCCTTTCCTAGATTTTTCAGATCTACTAAAATTGGATCTGTGGGTTGAGTAGGTAGATGCTTCGGCATTGGTCCTGTATCTGGTAGATTGTTCCACCAGTTTCTCAACTTACCAGCCATTAATCTGACTGAGTAAAGCACCTTTGCAGGTTCTGACCAGGTTCCACCTCTTTCAAAGAGATTTTCTAATGTATCTGTAATTGGTATCAGAGCTTGGAGAGTTTATTATGCCTGAATCATTAGACATTGAATCTCAAATTCAGGATACTCTTAGAGAAGCATATTGTCCATCCGGATTTAGTGTTTTTATCAAGATTCTTGCCATAGTTGTATTCTTAATTTTGGCTGCAATTTGGTTTTTGAAGTAAGTATTACCGCATTAAAGTACTGCAAAGTTGTGTGAGGAAGATCTCAAGTCCGAAGCTTGTTAGTAACTATCACCAGTAGCTGTGGACCCGCAGTAAGGCTGTAATTCCCGCTTTAGCCGAAGGACAGGCGCCAGGGTGAGCTGTAAGATAGAAATTGTAGCAGTGAACGTTTTGAGCGATTACAAGTAAGTTCTAATTCTTCCAAGATGACAACACAGAGCTCTTTAAATGCAAGTGGTGCTTTTTCTCATGTTATCCATAATTATTTCCAAGATAAAGATGAACTTGTTGATGAATCTGGTAATTTCAAATTCCCAGATATTAGAATATCAGATCTCTATCCTGGAAAAGGAATTAAGGCAAAAATGATGAACTCTGTTAGACAGTCCGAAATAAATCTCAAAGTAGCTGGTGTAGGAATATGTCCAGTCTATTTTCCCTTCTTATTACCCGATGACATTAAAAGATGGAAAAGTAAAGGTTTCTTTCATGTCCATTTTTCATTAGTAGATATTATTCTTCATCCTCATTTTAATTTTGACATAGGTGCTGAATATTTTGCTACCCTCATAGATACTCGGTGTAGAATATGGGATCAAGCTGTCATAGCTCAATTCAAGGGTCGTCTAGTCAAGAAAACTGACGAAAAAAAAGGTGGTGATGCTAGAATGTCTGTTAGACCAAATTTTACCATCAACCTTGATGACAAATATGTCCAAACTGCATTTTGTCTATTATTACAAGTTAAAGGAGTAGTTTTACAACCTGAGTCTGTTTATGCTACTATAGGTGGCCGATGTGTATATAGGTTGCTTAACACTATTTTTCCTCCTTCCAATTTTTCGGCGGGGGTAAGTTATACAGAAGCCAATGCTAATGTTGATGACTACGGTCGGCACATAGATTCAACTGGGTTCGAAATAGGATTTCCTATTATTGAACAATTGATCAACCAAACACAGCCCCAGTTCTAGAATCTTCCTACCTCTTCTCATAGGTTATTCTCAGATAAGCCTAGAGAACAAAGTAGAAGAATTTCCAGCATTGACTTACAAGCCTTACCTGAAACAACATTGTTTACCCAACCTGAGGCTTCATCAAGTAACAGAACCCACTCCCTGCCTAGATCTTATTCCATGTCACATAATTTTCCCAGTACGTCCAATAAGCCATTCATTGACTATAACCCCGAAGATTCAATTGGTTTAAATCATTTCCCTAGATACAAACAACCATCTGTTCAAATCCCAAGGACTAGTTCAGCCACAATTTCTGATTTTGACAAAGATCCAATATTACTGGATAAATTGGCCCGATCTGTTAGCCAAAGATTATCTTTGACTCCCAAAACAGAACAAGAAGCAAGTCAGAAAGGAAAGGGCATTAAGCTCACAAAGATGGTAGAAAAGGGTTGTATGATGAAGGAACGCCTTCCTAAGAACAAACTCCCTAGAGCTAATTCTGAGAGAAAGCATAAATACAAGATGGAATTAAATAATCAGGAACAGGAAATAGTAAGCCACGAACCAGGTAGATGGCCTACTTCAGAAAGTTTCACAATGATAAATCCTGATAAAAAATCATGGGGAAAATGTGAAGCAAGACTTCATACAGATTTGGGAAAGAAACAAAAGAATTCAGAGGCACAAAGGAATTGGATGACCCAATGGATGACCTCTGCCCAAGAAAACATTGACGACATGGCTGTAGATATTAGATTTTCTGCTGATCAATCTCTTGATTGTGTAAATAAGTTAGAGATAGTCTCTGAAGATCAACAGAAGCATTTCTCTATTTTTAAAAACATAGAACACTACTGTGGTACCTTATCAAATGATATTACCAGTGTAAATTATGATGTGACTCAAGTACATGCTAGTGTGAAGAAAATCTCTTCTACACAAGAACATCAAGATAACTATCTGACCCACATTTATGGAGATCAGCAAATTAATGAATCATCAAGAAAAGTTGCTGATGTAGAAAATAAAGCCTTTTTAGAATCTATATCTAAAAAGCTAGAAAAGGTCAGAATGTATGTAAAAAAAACAAGAGTCTCACAAACTGGTAAAGATAGTTCTGAAGAGGAACAGAAAGAAAGAAAAGGTAAAATAGTAGAACCTCCTATTAAGCAAAAGGTTTTCATTCAAAGAAGGAAGCCCCTGCGTACAGAAGAAGATAAAGTAGCTTCTACTTCATCCAAACATTCTTCTCGCAAAACAGCAGTGCATGTTCAAATGCCAAAAATTAAAGAACATTCTCTAGCAGGAAAAGAAGAGCCTCTCAAAGATTGGCTTGAAGAAATAGGAGTAGAAAAAGAATAGGAAGAACCAGTTTTTATGGATGAACCTGGTTATGCAAATAAAGAATTTGATGATGAATCTTCAGATGTACATAGCATAACAATTTTTGATAGTGATAGTTCCATTGACACTAACTCCTCAATAAATACTAATGATGAGGACATTAGTTTAAATCTGTCCAATTATAGACAGATAGGAGAACAAGAACCATGGGAAAATTCTAAAGCAGTGACCATGGATATAGAGGTCCAGGAACCAGTTTCAGAAAATCTGAAACCGGAACAGTTGCGTCCCAATGCAACTAGTGGATATATAATAAATATTGACAAATTGGTCAATCCATATGAAGCTATCTGCACTTGGACAGATACATTAGAAAATCTCTTTGAAAGAGGTGGAACCTGGTCAGAACCTGCAAAGGTGCTTTACTCAGTCAGATTAATGGCTGGTAAGTTGAGAAACTGGTGGAACAATCTACCAGATACAGGACCAATGCCGAAGCATCTGCCTACTCAACCCACAGATCCAATTTTAGTAGATCTGAAAAATCTAGGAAAGGATGATATATTCCAAGCAGGGTTCGATGAACTCAAATGGTTACTCACAGACCTCTTTTGTGATGACATTTCAAATCAAGCCCTTGAAGCAAATAAAATGTTGCAGTCTATGAAGTTGAAAAATTTAGCCAAGTTTGATGCATACAACTGCATGTTTGAATCCTACATGGTTGCAGCAAATAAGATGCGTGATCTTACCACTAAGCAATACTTTTTAAATTCTTTACCTTGTGGTTTAGGTGCATGGGCTCAGGATTATATTATCAGAAAAGAAAATAAACATCTAGATGATGTAAGCTTTCCTACGGTCAAAAGGTTGATCAGATATAAGCTGGAGAAACAATGCTTATTAGGAGCATTACAAACAAATAAGGAAGAATATAATTATACTTGCAATCTTAAAGAATTTTGCAATCTTCCTCCAATCAATCAGTTAAAAGATTTCCAGCAACTAAAGCAATTCAAAAAGAAAGGTTGTGGCAGCAACTGCAGATGCAAGCATTGCAAAAAGAAAAGCTACCATGAAGGAGAATACACTTTCAAAAGAAGTAAGCATGGTAGATCAAAGAAGAATTATAAGGTAATCCCTTATAAAAGAAGGAGATCTCAGAGACCTCCTCCATACTTCTTAAAAAAATGGTCTAATACGCCTCCCAAAGGCATCAAATGTTTTATTTGTAAAGGACCACATTATGCAACTAACTGTCCCAAGAAATTAAACCCTGGAACAAGAATTTATGCAGTTTTTGAAAAAGAAAATCCAGGATGGGAAGTTATCAGCTACACTCCAGATACAGATCTAAAAGATTTGTATGAATTAATAGAAGTTGTTCCTGAATCTCTTTTCATGTTTAGATCTAAAGGACAACATAGAAAACAAAAGAATCTGTCCAGTTCTAGTACATCCGACAGTTCGGATCCTGATGAAGATTTCTTATCTTCATTATTAAAAAACACACTGGCAGACCTTAAGATACAGATCCAGATTGAAAAATCTAAAGATCCGTATAAATTAGCAGGAACAAGAGAGGAAAGAAAGCGTGTTGTTCATCAACACTTAGCTAAACTCAAAGGTTTAGAATCTGACAAAGCTGAAGTTGAGAAACAACTAAAGCTTCAAAGCAGACCCTCAAAAGAAGAAAGGAATAACCCAGATCATGGATACAAAGTTCCTCCATGGCAGAAAAAGTCAGATATCCCTTCTTCCTCCAGACACAAATCTTCTTCTTCAAAGCATTCTTCAGCAGATCCTGATGTTATTGCAATTTTTAAGAAACTTGATCTTTTGATAGATGATGTTTCAGATATTAAGCGACTCCTTAAATCCCAACAAAAGGAAATCAGGAATCTTTCTGCTGAGGTGGGAGAAATTAAGGATGTTTTGTTTAAAGCAAATTCTGAACATAGGTCAGAAACAGAAAAAGAAGAAGCACATTTAGAAGCTAGCAGTAGTAGCAAATCCCTCATCAGTGATAGAAATTGCTCCCTACTACTTGCTAATAATGGTAATTATATCCGGATTAATTTTTGTTTCCCTGGATATAAGAAAATTCCCTTAGATGCCTTTGTGGACACAGGCTCATCCAGATCCTTAGCAAAAACAAATGCTATACCTCCATCATTCTGGAAAGAAAAACCAGACCTCCCTCATAGCTATGCTATAAATGGAGAAAGGATAAAAATGGGAAGATATGCACAAGATGTTCATATCGAAATCATGGGTAAAATCTTCATTACAGATTTTATTGAGTACAATGACTTAGAGGATGACATTCTACTTGGTTTTCTATTTTTTACAAAGTATGAACCACTTCAGTTCTGGAAACACAAGATATCTCTTAGACACGAAGATGGTCAGATTGAAATCCCCACACTCAAAATTGTTAATCACAATTTTTAGTTAAAGAAATCCAAGAAGAATGAATCAGTAAAAGAAGCAGCTGAAAAGACTCCTGCCATATTCCAAGAAATCAAAGACAGGTTTGAAAAAGATTGCTGCAGCATAAATCCCCTACAATTCTGGTCACAACAACACGAAGAATGTGAGGTACAGCTCAAACCAGAATGTCAGTCAGTCATACCCCATGCACCAGCATATCTAATGAGTCCTACAGAAACCAAGGAGATGGACGAACAGTTACAAGAACTTATTGATGGACAGTTCATTCGTCCCAGCAAAAGTCCATTTTCATGCCCGACATTTTTGGTAAATAAAAGAGCAGAACAGGTAAGAGGAAAAAAGAGAATTTGCATCAATTATAAGCCTCTTAATGATATAATCCTTCCTTTCAATTACCCCATCCCTTTCAGCACTGAATTAATCAGAAGAGCTGCAAATAAAAAGGTATTTTCCAAATTCGATTGCAAATCAGGATTTTGGCAAATAAAGGTAAAAGAATCTGATAGATACAAAACAGCATTCTCAGTCCCTCAAGGTCTTTTTGAATGGAATGTCATGCCATTTGGTCTATGCACAGCCCCTTCTTACTTTCAAAGAAGAATGGACCAGGCATTAAGACATCTAACAGAATATTGTGCTGTTTACATAGATGATATTCTTATATTCTCAGATTCAATTACTGATCATTTCCATCATCTTGACCAGCTATATGCAGCCATAACAAAGCATGGAATATGCTTTACAGCAAAGAAAATGGTGATAGGCCAAAGTCAGATTGATTTTATAGGCTTACATCTAAAAGATGGAAAGGTATATCTTCAACCACATATCTTACAAAGAATTCAAGAGTTTCCTGATATTCTCCATGATAAGAAGCAAATCCAAAGATTTTTAGGATGCTTGAATTATGTCTCGCCTTTTTACAAAGGGTTGGCTGAAGATAGAAAAGCTATTCAGACTCATCTTAAGGAAGAAACAGATGGTTGGTCTTTATTAGCAACAGAAGCTGTTCAACGTATCAAGGCCAAATGCCAATACTTACCTGCTCTACAGACTCCACTTCCAGATTTACCATTATTTTTGTATACTGATGCTTCTGATAAAACATGGTCAGCTGTTTTAATACAGGAAGAAGAAAATGGTAAAAAGAATGTATGTGGTTACCGATCAGGAACCTTCTCTGACACATAATGCAGGTACCACATCTATGAGAAAGAGATACTGGCAGTCAAAAATGGTTTAGAAAAGTTTAAAATATTTCTCAAGCCAATACACTTCATTGTCCGAACAGACAGTCAAGCAATGAGAAGCCTACTGAAGAAAAAGCCCAACAAAGATATTGCCCAAGGCAGAGTCGCAAGATGGTATTTTGAATTTCTCAGTTTTGATTTTGAAATCGAATGGATTAAAGGAGAAAATAATCCACTTGCTGATTCCCTAACAAGAGAACTTGCAGGATCAATCTATACAGATCTTGAATTTCTAAGTTGTGAGTATTACAGGCCAGATGGTGCATCAATTTATATGGTTAATCTTGGACCTGGTAATACATTAATGCTCCCTTCTCTTCCCCGGGAAATTGTTATCACTTTACTAGAAACCTATTTTCTAAATAAGTGGTTCAGAAATATGCTTGTGCATGTAAAAGCTAAGTGTGAGGTGTAGGATACCACTCCAACACTTGGAGTTAAATTTGCTAACATGAAGCTCATGTAGGAGCGCTGAAAATCAGTGCTCTGACATGGGTGAAATTTTGACTAACTCCCAAGGATTAGGAATTAACAAAAAATACTCATTTTGAAGCTCTTCAAAAGATGAACAGGGGGAATACTCAAACAGACTGTTTGAGGTTTGGACTATGCATCGAGGTGAATCAAAAATTGCCTCATTTTGCGTGCTTGAAGTACACAAAACTACAAAACAAAAGAGTTTTGTAAGGGATTATCCTGTGAATCTGGCGTAGTTGGATTCGAGGATAATAGCTGGCTCTAGCTGGGGAGCTTCCTTCAATCATTCTTAGAAGTGATTGAAGGGAGAAGAACTCCAAAATTCAAGTGCCTTTATCCATCCATTAGGCATAGAGTCAGGCAACAAAAATAAAAAGACTCAAAAAGACTAAAAACAAAAAGACATAAAGACTAACATATTTACATTGAAAACTTGTTACCTCACTGTGTAAAGAGCTTCAGATATTGACCACTGTGAGGAAAAGAAAATGGTGTTCCATCCTCGTATTCCAAGAGGAAAATGCTTTCACCATGTAGCTGATGAACTTTGAATGGTCTTGTCCACAATGAATCAAACTTCTCATGCATACCTTTTAGTTCTCTTCGCTTGTCCCATAAGAGAACGAGATCACCAATTTGAAAATCATGAGACTTGGCCTTCTTGTTGAAAATATTCTCTACTTTTTCTTGATGCTCCATGATACGGTTAGCTACCTAAACTCATTTCTCTTCCAATTCGGAGAGATACATTATCCACTTATCGACTAAATTATCAAAAGTCTCATCCTCAATGGCCTTAGCCAATTTGAGGGTTGGAAGTTCTAATGTTATGGTAATTTATGCATTCAACCCATACAAGAGTTGGAAAGGATACATGCCAATCGCTTGCTTTGGAGTTATTCTATCTGCCCACAAAGCATCATACAAAGCTTTGTGCCACAAACGTTGATTCTCATCCACAAGCTTGCAGATTATAGTCACTAAGTTTTTATTGCTTGATTTAGCCTGACTGTTACCTTGTGGGTAATAGTTGGATGAATGAGACAACGTTATGCCATGTTCAAAATAGAACTCAGTTATCTCGCTTGATGAGAAAGCAGAAGCATTTTCAACAACAATTTTGTTCGGCACACCAAACCTGGAAATGATATTTTCTTTCAAGAAACTACATACAACTTCAAAAGTAGCACGCTTAGCCAGAATTGCCTCCACCCACTTGGTGAAGTAGTCAGTTGCAGTTAGGACATAGATGTGTCCCACACTTGAAGGTGGATTTACTAAATCGATGAAATCAATTCCCCACTGCTGAAATGGTTCTTTAATGACAACCAGTTTCAAAGGAAAAGCTGCCAACTCCAGTTTACCTACAAATTGTTGACATAGCTCACATTTGTGCACCCAAGAGTACGCATCTTGAAAGAGTGTAGGCCAATAATAATTTTCTCTCAAGATCTTGTGAGTAGTAACTAGCACTGAAAAGTTTCCTCCATATGCTAAGTCATGATATGACTTCAACAATCTCTCTTGTTCTTCATCAACATATTGTAAGAAAGTTCCATCTAATGCACGCTTGTACAAACCATTGTCCCACAAAAAAAAAATTGTTGACTTTAGTTTGATGGTCATTTTCTCCTTTGGAGTCAAATGATCAAGACATTCCCTATAAGTGAGAAAATGGGCAATGTTGGAATACCACTCATCAGTGGTACTCACGAATAACACCATTGGAAGTTCACTTAGATTTAACTCCTCAGAGAAACTTCTCCATTAGGATTATTTTCAGCAATGAGCTAACACAAACCTCACCCATGTATTAGCTTGGTAGGCTTGATGTCCATGTCATATTCTTGAATCTTGGAAATCCAATTGCCTCTTTTTGTCCCAAACTCCTGTTGTGTTAAGATAGACTTAACGATTGAATCTGGAACCAAGACTTTAACATGGCTATTAAGAATGTGGAACCGGAAATGTTTAACAACCTTAACCATGGAAAAAAGCATGTTTTTCCATTTTGGAATATTTCAATTCATAATTTTTTAGAGGATAGCTCATGAATGCAATTGAGGATTCAAAACCATCATTGTTTTCTTGCACCAGAATTTCCGAAAGTGTATGCTTAGAAGCATAACTATACATGATGAATTCCTTTGTGTAGTCTAGGTAGACTAACACTGGTGCATGATCAATAGCCTCTTTGATATCATTGAAACACAATTTTTCCTTCTATTGTCTAATGAAAATTGGTAGTACCTTTCATCATGTTAACAATATGATGAGTCTTTTCTGCAAAATCTAGAAGGAATCTTCACAAAAAAATTACTTTACAAAAGAAAGAATGAACAGCCTTCTTACTTGATGGAAAAGTGAGTGATTTGATACTTTTAACTCTTTCTAAGTCAATCTTGATACCTTCTATGGACACCATGTGACCAAGAATCTTACCTTCTGTAACCCAAAAATTTGACTTTTGGGGGTTCAAGGAAATACCATGTTGTCGGCATTTCTCCAAGATTTTCCTTAGATGGTAAAAATGTTCATGATTTTTTTTATAAAAAACCATAAGATCATCAAGATATACCACAATGAACTTACCTAGCACATCACAAAAAGCAAAGTCCATAGCTTGTTGAAATGTGGTGCTCGCATTGATAAGACCAAAAGGCATTTTGCGATATGCAAAGGTACCCCATGGTGTTGTAAAGGTTGTCTTGTGTTGATTACTTGAATTGACTTCAATTTGGTTGTAACCTGAAAAACCATCCATCATGGAGAGCATTTTGGATCCAGTCAGGTTTGAAGAACCTAATCCATTCCTAGAAGAGGATAATTATCCTTGAGCGACATCTGATTCGGATTTCAAAAATCCACACAGATACGGATCTACCATTCTTCTTAAAAATGAGAACAATATTTTATATCCATGTTGAATGATGGATAGGGAATATAATTTGGGCGTTCAACATCTTTTGAACCTCTGCAAGGATCCTTCTAGAAATATTAGGGTTTATATTGCCTTTGCTTTTGTTTATAAGGCAATGCTCCAATATTAAGTGGAATGTCATGCTGCACCTCTTTTGGTTAGAAATATTTTAGATCTTCATATGAATATGCCAAGACATCCATATATTCTTGTATCAACTTAGTGAACTGCTTTCTTTCTTCAATTGTGAAACACTTACCAATGTTTTCGATCTTAGGATCTACTTCAGTTCCTAAGTTAATATGTTCAACCTCATTAGATGAATCAAAATCTGAGAGTTGTTTCTTGACATAGTGATCATGCTTATCAAAAAGTTTGTCAAGGGATACCAACCCCTTAGGAATTTTATTCCCTTTGACTTGTAGGAACTCTTTGCCTCTGGATCCATATCAGAAACAGATTCTCGATGTGGAGAATCACTTCCTTCAAAGTATAACTCATCAAAAAAAATTGCCTTCTCCAAAAAGGCAACAATTTGATTATCATCATTGAAAATCTACCAGTTATCTGAATTGTCATGAACACTTGGGCAGAAGACCAACTCAATGGTATAGGTAGAACCATGAAAATATTTATGTGGTATCAAGAGCATGGCTAAGACTACTAAAGAATCAGCTTGGTCATTGTATTCCCTTGGAACTAAAAATATATCAAAAACATCAAATTCTTCAATGCAATCCCAAACAAGATTGCGATAATGCCTAAGCTTGTCATTTTCTGTCTAATACAAATTCCTTACCTGACAAAATATCAACTCAAAATAACCTTGTGCATGAAGATTTTTGATACCTTTCTTTCATGCAACTTGCATTCCTAATAACAAAGCTTCATATTCAGCAGTGTTATTAGTGTTATCAAATTGTAATTTGAAACAGAAAGGGAAAATTTTCCCTTTGGAGCAAATAAAAACAATTCTTGCTCTGGAACCGGTGGAAGAACAACTACCATCAAACTCAAATAGCCAAACACCATTTGGATCGCCAAGACTGATAGTATTAAAATTTGTAGCTTCATCATCTGATGAAGCTTCATGATCTAAGATCGATAAATTATCTGATGATGACTCATTTGCTGAAAAAGAATAAAAACTCTCCAACTCATGTCTTGTTGAAGATTCAGCAGCTTCATCTATTTGCAAATAATATGTCCCAACACCTGAAGACTCAAACAGAATTTGAGCCCTTGGATCATCGGATTGTGTCACTGAGAATTTTGACTCCCTTTTAGGAATCAATTTTTGCATTACGCCTTTCACAAGTATACTGGCTTCAGATATGTCCATGTTTATCTCACCTCGAATGTCTTTATAGAAATTACGTCCAAGGATAATTCCATAAGATGCTTGCACATCAGCTACTAGAACTGTCATCTTGATCTTCTTTTCAGGATATGCGGCGAATGTGTATTGTGCGTCTTTGATCTATCCAATTAGAGGTACTTGCTTATTTTCCATGGAAAAATAATAGCTAAATTTTTTTGTTAGATCGAAACCCAAGGCAGTAGATACCTTGGCTGGCATCACATTGTTTGATGCACCAAAATCTATGTCACAATTGCTTAACTTAAAGCCATTAACAAGTAAAGAAATAAAGAATGGATGAATACACCCAGAGGCAGTTGGAGGAGTAGAAACGAGGTTATTCTATGGCATTTTGGGCTTTGGGGCAGTAGGAATATCAGGAGATGAATCCTTACTTGGAGTAATTCCTTTATCCTTTACGAACTTGACAGGCCTGTCAAATTGGTCAGGATTTGCTTTGAGGTATTCAACTTCTGACATTTGGATCTTTGTTTTTTTGGCATGATCAATGATGTCAAAATCTTGGAAAGAATTTTGTAAAGTGGATGTGATAACTTCACTGATAGGTTTAACAAAAGGTACACTAGTCTTAAGAACCTAGAGATTGGCTTTTGGAACAGTGGGAATTAACGAAGGGGGACAGGGAGCACTTACTTGTTTGTTTGTTGCATTTTTTGGTTGCCAAGGTAGAGGAGACCCTCTTTTTGCAATGGTAACTAGCGGCTTCTCCTTCATTGGTGGAGCAATGGCTTGAGTTTGATCAAGCTGATTTTGTTGTTTCTGCATAAAGGCAACATATGCATCCATCACCAAATCCTCCTCATTAGATTCATTTGCCATTTGCAAATAGCCAATATTGGAGTCACCAATTGATTTCATTTCTTCATCTTGAAAGAGATCAACACTTTCTTTTGCCAGATAATCTAGCTATGCATATTCATCTTGTTCAGCCTCATAGTATCCCGCTGCAATATTAGTAGGTGGGGCTTCAAGTGCGAGTCTTCCTTGTGGCACCAGAAGACGATTCTAATTTTTGTTTCCAACATAGTTAGGAAAAGTCCTTCTTGGAACATCCTTGTAAGTATTGTTGTTGGAAACTTTCTTTTTCAAAGCCAAGATTTCATTTGCCAACCTTTGAACCATAGGATCAACAAAATTAGAGTTAGCATTAGAAGCATTAGTATTAGAAGTTGAAGATCTTGATGCTTGCATCTTCTTCTTCTTGTTGGTATTCATCCTTATTTCTCTAGCAAGGATCATGACATCTTCAAGACTGGTAGCTAATTGTTGAGTTGCTTCAACATTGGCGAGAGCTTCCCTACGTAAGAAAAAACTTACTTTGGGGGGTTGCGTATTGATGAAGAAGCATTTAAAATTATGATTTTTTGGTCTTACCTCATTTGGGATTATGATCACCAGCTTATTAAACCTAGCCATGAACTCATGCATGGGTTCATGAGCCTCTTTCCGCATGGTTGTAAGTTGAACCAATAAGGCATGTGTGTCTTCAACAGGTTTGAACCTTTCTTCAAACTTGGTGTGAAGTGTTCCAATTAGTGATTGAAGAAGTTGGAAGAGTATAAAACCATTCAGCATCAACTCCTTGTAGAGATTCGATGAATAGTCTCACAACAACGTCTTCATGTTCCATGCCAAGAACACCACAAACAATGTAAAAGGAAGCAATGTGTTCATCGGGATGTTGTTTGCTATCACCTAGAAACTTCAAGATATGCTTTCTAGAGACATGAGGAAGATCATGCAGAGGTGCAGAAAAACTAAGGGGATCGAAAGAATTTCCCCAAGGTCCTGCAAGTGGTGCAGCCATGATATGTTGCACAACAGGTGCTTGATCTAGAACTCTATGGAAAATAGAAGATTCACTCGGAAGAGGAGATCTTAGTTTTCATGGAGGATAAGTTGCAGTGCGCTACAACAGTTACCTTTCTCGTGGATGAGAAGGAAGGATGTTATGTTGCAATGATTCAAAAAATGGATATGCACTCCTTGAGCCCTCAAACCTTGTGTATATCTTATACTAGCTAGAATGTAGATGGAAACAAGAGAGATATTAAAATTAATGGTACACAAGATCATAATAAGATATTGGAAAACTTATTCACTTCAATTAAAAGCGTGAGGCTTCAATTGCATGTGTCATTCCCCAATGAAGTCACCAAAAAACTATTGGGTGAAAATTATGTAATCCCTTTTAACATATTACAAAACCTTATTTCAGCCACGACTGTGTGAGATACAATCTCTCCTCTAAGAAAGGGGAGGTTCCCTTCTTACTACTTATTGAAAATAAGTAAAACTAATTAAGTATTCAAAATAATGTACACTACAATTAAGATATAGGGGTGTGTCACATTCATAATTCTCTCTTTTTTCAGAGAATATATTTTACAATGATTCACGAATTTAAGTTCCTAATTCGATACAACTTCAAACTAAAAAAAATATTAGTAATTCCAATATTCCTATCTTGTCATAGCAAATCCTAGGAATACCAACATGATAACGATAAATGATAAAACAAGACAAACTCACAAAGGCACAAAGTCATTTCCTAGCTTTCACCAATGAATCCTTTAAGACATGTAACCAGCGTTGTATTAGAAGCACAAAGTCTTCTAGATAATTCATAATAATTCCATGAACAACATGAATAAATAAAATCACAAAGTCTTCTAGATAATTCATAATAATTCCATGAACAACATGAATAAATAAAATCACAAAGTCTTGTAGAGAATTCGCCAATAGTATTCGATCAATATCACAAATTCAAGTAAAGAGTGTAACTCAAAGTTTATACGGATTTACTCAAAGCCCTTCAGATCTCAGTTACTAATCACTACCAATTCAATCAAGCCATAAGATAATTTTTTCCCAAAACAAAGTTTGGTATGCAACTTCACTTCTTTATTGATCAAATTTAGATTCACAAAGATGAACACAAAGTTTCATGTATTTTCTTCTCAAATGGGCAACACTTTGTTGCAAAAGATAAAAGGTAAACATTAAAAAAGAATCCTCTCATATTTATAGATGGGAGAGGAGAGTAAATTTAGGAAAATTAGATGAGTGAGTCTAGGAAAATTAGGTGAGAAAGTCTAGGAAAATCTCACCCAAAAAGTTGACTTATTCAAAAAATGTTGTCCATCATTATAGAAAAACATCTCTATTTTTACATGTAATTACATCTTTTAAAATGAAATGTAAAATGTTGAAAACTATTTACAAAATGCATAAATGAAAGCATAAAACTATCTAACACTGGAGACATAAGAAGTCTTTATGGTTCTTTGCATTGGGTGTGGAAGTCTTCATATTTCTTCTTTGTCTCCTGTATGAATGTCTCATTTGGACAAACAGTATAATCAGCAATGGTGTGAACTCTTGTGATTGATCTCCTTCCAGATGAGCAAATTTTCTTGCATCTATCTAGATGCATCTTGAGACAGTTAAGAGAAATTTGTACATCACATATAGTGTGCATGGAAATATTTGAAAAACCTTCATCTTCCACTTGCTTCATGACAACTTCCTTGAATATTTTAGTAATCTCACTAACCGGGAGGAAAGTATGATCATCATCAAGGTGCTTACCCGGTAACTCCTCAATTCCATTCAATAGGATAACATGATGTCCTTCGACATCTTCTTGTACTTGGTGGATTTCTTCAATAAGATGTTTGATCACTTGTATGTGGCATTTGAGAGATTATCTTACCTCCACATACTTCTCTTTGTATGGAATTACCCCAACTTTCACCAACTTACTTAGATTTGTCTCTTTCATTTGTAACCAAAATGTGAGACATCTTTCCATTTCTTTATGCTCTTTGGAAAGTATATTTTATTCTTTTTCAAGCTCTAATTTCATCTTGGCTATCTGAGTAGTCTTCTCATCTACAATAGCTATGACCTATGAACCATGTTCTATCATTTCATCTATGAGATCATATAACACCTTACCCTTGGAGGAAAATTTCTCCACCTTTTGCACCGCTATTTCCTCGATGTTCACCATGGCCATAGGTTGTACATTCCTGGAAGAGCTTGCAATATTCCTCAAAACTATTGCATAAAGCTCAGCTTTCTCCTTGTACATATGTTTGGCATACTCCATCTTATCAAGCCTTCCTACTAATGCATCCAGGACTTCTTGTGCATCTTCCTTTACACTTGCATTTGTCACTTTCCAAGCTGGACTCTTATGATAGTGTAATCCTCCATGTTTACATCGCCTTCCTCTTATAGGGGTATACCAATCTCTACAAACTTGTGACCAAATTTTTCAACATGAAGCCTTGAATGGACTTTTGCCTTTTTCTTTCCCTTGGTTTTTGTAGGAGCTATTTATTCAAGATCAAGCTCATTTGGGGAGATCATTTGTTTATTTCGCTTTGATACTTGAGAGATCAACAAAGGGGGAAGGGAGGAATTATATGCTTCTTGACTTACTATCAACTCTTGTATCACAACCACTTTTGTAGAAATGGTTGATATTGTGACAATTAGAGTAGTATCAGTCATGATAGCTCTAGTGGACTACAAACCAAGTGGAACCTACAAAGACTCATTCATGAACCTATGAAATTCAACTTCTGAAGAGATATCAAAATATGGAGATGATAAACTAGGAATGGATGAGGGAGAACTTGAAAAAACATCAACAGTTTGTAAGTTTCAAACTACAAGGGGAGTGATAAGAACCCCTAATACTAAAGGGGGAATGGAAACATCCATTGCATGTATGGTTGTTGTAGGAGGAGGTGAGGTAGGAAGAGTAGGTGGAGGAGTGGTGGGATTTGAGGGGGTATGAGGAACATTTGAAGTAACAGGCGATGATGTTCAGGGAAGATCTTCAACAATCTTCTCATGGGGAGATAGAGGTTGTTCATCATCATGCCTAAGTTCCTCCTCATTGCCATCTTCTTCACCTTCATCTTTTGCAGATTGTTCCTCATTAGATTCTTCCTTATCAAATTCTTCTGATTCTTAACCTTCGTCCTCTTCTTCTTTGGATGATTTTTCCTCAAAAGCAAGCTCCTTTCCTTCTGCATGTGTTTGTTCATATTGTCTTTCCTCATGTTCTTCAACTATTTGTGTAACACTCTTATCAAAGGTGAACTTGATCTTAGGACCTCTCTGGGAAGAAGAGGGAGTACCCGCATGTTTTCTTTTCTGTGCGGAACTCATGTTGTTGGCTAGTTTCTCCTCGAGGTGCTTCTCCTTTTGATTCTATCCTGAACTATTTCATTTGGAAGCCATGTTTATGCAACCATTCAGTTGTGTTGTGTAAGATGGGAGCAAGCCTTTCTCTGATAGAGACACTTTCCTTTTTACACCATTGTATTGGAGGTAAGGTCTCCAAGCAATTCCATCTTCTTCATAAGCAAAGTTTATGATGTCGCCATGATCTTTGAAATCCTCTGGTAGATCAGTTACACCAAGATTTTTGATATGCTCTACTGTCAACTTGCAAAAATCCATTTCACGGATGTCTTCCTCATCTCTACAGTCCACAGATATGTCTTCAAAGCCATAGACATGTCGATGATCTTTCTTTAGTTTCCTCTTCACATCTCGATAGTCAAGGTCAAATCTATATTTATATGTTCTTATAGTCATGATCTACATTTCTGCAGCAACTGACTTTTCTTTTTGTACACTGTGAATGGTATATCTCCCAATTATTAGTGGAAACCTAAAAGTTGGCTTGTTAATTCTCTAGCGTTTCTTGTGAATCGAGATCAACTGTCTACATAGCTCTATCAGTATCCACTTATCTGAGGGGATATCTAGGCAACATGTATGGACACCCAGTATAGCAACCTACTCTCATATAGGTGAAAGTTATAAACTGGAAAAAGATACATCCAACCTTACTAACCACTTTGTAGGCATCATCTGATACTCTTTTCTTTTCAAGAGTCGGATCAAAAGTGAATAGCAGGGGTGCAAAGAAGGCATTTGTGACTCTTCTGAAATGATGAAGACTTTCTCTTAATTTCAACTGATAATAGAACTCATACACAAGTATAGTATGTTTGTTTCCTTTTGTAGACAACCCTGGAAATTGCCTCATTACTTTAGCAACATATACCAAATAGGAAGTCATTTAAAATTTCAAAGTAGTAGGAACATTGATCAATTGTTCATGGATTTCATCACTTATCTGAGTTCCCTAATCAATATGTGCTTTCCTTCTGATGATGCAGATGTACTCATACATCCAATCTTGAAAATTACATGAAACAAGCAATCCTTTAACCCTACTCAGGAGAGTACTCATATCCCTAACATCCTCTTTGAATTCACTTTGAGGAAGCCCTTTAGGCCATCTTGAGAAAGTAGGCCTTGGATATTTCAACCATTGAGTATTAATCAATGTTTTAGCTTTATTGGGATCGTTATCATAGACCTTTTGTGCTTGTTGAATTGAGATATTTGTATATTGTTCCATGTGGGGAACATGGAAAACAATATCAAAGAATTCAGGATCCAATCTCATCATCACTTGTCCTAAGGAATCTCTCACACTTATTTCATCTCGGATGTAATGAGATGGAACTTGGAGAAAAAACTCTATGTTATGAGTAGCAGTTGGGAATGTAGATACCAAGTGCAAGTTGCTATGAACAATAGATCTCAAATTTTCCTCTAATGGTTTTATCTTAGTTATTTTTACAAAATCTTCCAAGTCTTGATGACCAACTTCGGTGTCTTTGATTTCATCCACCTTTGAGATCACAATAGTAGGTGCAAAGACACCTTGATATTTGTACTTCATTTTTCCCTCCTTCCTAGAAGACGACGAAGGATTTTTTGTTGTCATCTAAAAATACCAAGATCAAGGAATATCACCTTCAAGGATCACCTAATGAGAGCTTGAGAGGAACTACAAAAATAATGGATTAATAGGTGTTAGGAGAAAATGTAGTGCTGGAAAGCATGAAGCAAGCAGGCAATTTGGAGCAAGTGCAAACGAGCTATTTTGCATGAAAAATGGAGCATTGGCAAAGAAATGATCTTACAAAAAACATTGAAGCTTCAATATGTCGACATTACTAAAACTAAATTCTTCACCACTTCAACAGGTGGGAAAACTTAGTGAGAATCGATGGAAAGGAAACATAGAAAGATGTACAAAGAGATGCAGAATGCGTGAAGAAAAACAAACCTACAACACCATGCAAAACAATGTGCAAAAAAAGACTAGGGCACGATTTAAAAAGAGAAATGAAGATTCAAAAAAAATGAAAGGAGTTGAAACCCTAAACAAAGAAAAATGCATTGAGCAAGGTTTATTAAAATAAATAGAGCTTTGAAAGCAAAGAGAAGGAAAAACCGCAACGAAGAGGAAGGAGAAAAACATACCTAGTAAAAATGTGAAACCCTAGCCAAGATGCACGAAAAAATCTTCAAACACAAATCTTGTTTGGAGTTTGGAGGATGACCAACACGAAGAGGGAGGATGAATGGAGCTTTAGAATGAAGATAGATTAGTTTAAAAAAACTTTATTAAGTCATTAGAAAAGATCATTAATGCAACTCAAGTTGCATTAATTATAGAGTACATCATGGAGAAAAAGATGCACTAGTAGTGAAAATCACCACTTGTGCATGTAGAAGACATCCAAAGGAGAAATGCACTAGCGATGAAAATCATTGCTTGTGCATCTAAAAGCTAAGTGTGAAGTGTAGGAGCAGTGAAAATCACCGCTCCAACACTTGGAGTTAAATTTACTAACATAAAGCTCATGTTGGACTGCTGAAAAATTAGTGCTCCAACATGAGTGAAAAATTGACTAACTCCCAAGGATTGGGAATTAACGAAAAAATACTCATTTTGAAGCTCTTTGAAAGACGAACAGGGGGAAATGCTCAAACAAACTATTTGAGATTTGGAATACGCATCGAGGTGAATCAAAAATTGCCTCATTTTGTGTGCTTGAAGTACACAGAACTACGAAACAGACAAGTTTCGTAGGGGGTTATCCCATGAATCTGGTGTAGCTAGATTCAAGGATAACAAGTCTTTCCAATCAATTTTATTAATTAAAATCAATTGAAACTAATGAAAAGGATGAACGAAAGCATGATTAAAACTAGATCAATATGATAAAAACTAAGATGATTGATGTAAGTGTATGCAAAGCTATTCTAAATGTATGCAAGAATCGAAAGATTAAAACCCTAGTTTCAAAATATGCTAAATGGATGAAACTAAGTTACCATTGAAGCCATTAATGGATACTTTAAGCTACTATGATCAAGAGTTAAACTAAAAATGCTAAATATGGATGCAAATGAGAATAATTTTAATAGCATAAGTTTACTGTTAAAAGATCGATCCCTATTCAATAGATACAAGGTCTATTTATAGAATAGGCAAAAAGAAACTGATGGTCAAGATTGAAAGAATCAATCAATGGTTAGGATGGAAAGAAAATGGAGGCATGGATCATGGATTCCCATCAAGGGTTGAGAATGCAAGATCATATTTAATCAAGGGCTCACAATCACGCAAAGAAGCACACTTTCAAAACTTGCTCAAGAAGTTTGTTGAAAGTTTGTTAAAAGGAAGAATATTCATTTTTTCAAATGAGTGAAGAGGGAAAGAATATTCCATGAGAATATTCCATTTTTGGAGGAAAATTAGCATTTAGTTAATTAAAACTAAATTTTAATGTGCAAAGGGGAAGGAATATTCCATGAGAATATTCCTTTTTTGGAGGAATGTGAAAAGGAGGAATATTCTTAAGGAATACTCCCTTGCAAGTGGGAGAATTAGGATTAATAAGTAATTTGATAATTAAAACAAAGTTTTAATTATGCAAATTAGGGGAATTTAGGATATCCATTAAATAATTAACTTATTTAATGAAAAAGGGGTCAAAATAAATAATTAGGATTATTTAATTTAAATGAGAGTAATTAGGGTGTTAAAATTGAGTATTTTGATTTATCCAATTTAACAGGATGAAAGGTTAGCATGAAAGGAGGAATTAACCTAATTAGATTAATTAGATTAATAAATGAAAATGATACAATTAACTAAATAACTAGGATAATTTAATCAATTAAGTGAAAAGAGGATGGGTTTTAGGATGAAATGGTGTTAGTATATCATATTCGAGTGTGTGATATCATCTAGGACATTTTTAAGTGTCTACATTTTGCCCCTCTTTAAAGCAAGGTACTTGCTACGTTGGTTCAAAGACTAATGCTTTTCAGATTAAAATTGCTACTCATATAAAAAAAAAATCTGATTTTTGGATGCACCACTGTTGCCCCAATGGAAGGAATAAGTTGGTTCCTTACCCCCTAAAGAGATCGGGCAAAAAGTTTGAATTTTGGGTTGATCTCTCGACAAAGGTAAAATATTAATTAAGGTGCCAAAACATGCCCCAAGACACAAAAAAGGCCTCAAAAATGCAAAAAACGGCACAAAATAGGTTGTGAAGTATGGGAATAGGTCAAACAAGTCAAAACACTTGCTTTTGGCTCAAAATAGGGAAAAAACCCTAATTTTTAGGCTTAAATAGGTGAAAAGGTTGCACTTCCAATTCATTTGTGCATTTTGAGCTCTAATACCTTGGCGAGATGGCTCACCGTGCGCTTCCACTTCACCTTTCTAAGTGGGTTCAAGAGTACCAACACCAAGCAAACACAGGACCATGGGTATGTGATTCAAAACTTTCCTCGGTTTTCACATTTGGTGCATTTAATAACATGTCAAAACTAGGTTTTCTAAGGCATCATTGTATAGCGACGCACAAGAGGCATCGAAAGCGTCATTATTGATTTTTTAGCGATGCACTTGTTGTATAGTGGTGCGTCGGGATTTTTTCATTCTGGCAACGCAATTGGTTTGGGGGTCACGAGGTTAAAATAGCCATGCATTAGGTTTTTCACTTTAGTGTCACTTACTTGCGGTGGGTGACACACTTTCCAAATAGCGACACACCATCATTTTTAAATATAGCGACACATGCAAATGTTGATGCACAATTGAGAATTGCAATGTGCATCACCAAATTGGTGACGCACCCCCAAAATTTATATAGTGACACACCCTTAAAATAGCAACGCTATTGAATTCAGCGATGCAATTGATGTTTTGGGATGCATACCCTCAAATTTTGATCAATTTTTCAACTTTTAGGAAAATTGACGTTGTGTGTGCAATGTGTACCAAAGGATCTGCCACCTTTGATGTCGCAAGAGCATCATTCTGATATTTTGGAAACGACATGAGACTTTGATGACCTAGAGGTGGAGTGGCTAGGGATGCTAGGACTAGGTTTCATTGCTTTGTTGTTAGAGGTCTGGACCTACTTGGCCATGATGACGATGCTTATTGAGAGGTGGCACAACGAGACCTCTTCTTTCCATTTGTCCACTGGTGAGGCTACCATCACACTTGAGTACGTGTGACAGATCCTATGGCTTCCCATCCATGGGGAGCACATTATTTATGATGCAGAGGCTGAGAGGGATGTGTGTTGTTCACTGTTGCAATCTGACAACATCATTTTGGTCAGTTCACAGATAGACCTTGATCTATATAGAGCCTGAGTGCCCATATTCAGATTGTTCGTTGCTACACTTATTGCTAGCATGATTGCCCCCGACTAACGGGGCAGAGGTTTTAGTCTAGGCTAGGGGTTGCATGGCACAGCATGATCAGGAGGACCACTATGTATGCATGGGGTCCAATTCTACTAGATTTTTTATCCCATGATATGCACCAGGCCGTATATTGCGAGGGAAGGAGCATTAGGGCCAGTGAGACATTGCTACACATTTAGACATATGAGCACATAGTTGTGCTGAGACCTTTGGTTTTTCTGGTAGAAATTCATGAGGATGAGCCCATTATATTTAGATACAGGGTCCCTATGACATTACAGCACACTGGCCCGACAGGTTTACACTATTGGTGATAGGTCATTGATGACATGACTATATTTCAATGGAGGTTGTGGCTACAGGTTCCTACATGGTATGGCGATAAGCAACAGTTATACTTTATTCGCCAGACCTGCTACCTGCAAAGGCGGGAGCATACCATGATAGAGCGGTACCTTCCATACCACATTGTGAGGAAGTTCGAGGAGGTACAAGATGTGTCTGTCGATGATTACATAGCTATTTTTGCTAGATCACAGAGGCAGGTCTAGTGAGGAGCTTAGATTGACCCCGTAGTGGTGGTTAATGAGTTTCAATAGCTAGTTGCCTAGCCATGGGCTTATGATCAAGGCCTACCAGATGTAGGCACTATGCTAGGATATGATGCTTGGTTTAGACCACCCGTTCACCTGACATACCCAATGGGGGATACCCCGATGGGAGAGGTAGAGGCAAAGGTCGAGATGGTGGTTGGGATGGAGGCAAGGATGGGGGAAGAGGTAGAGGACAACAACAACCAGAGTAAGATAGGGCATAGGTGCTAGGAGATGGAGAGCAGCCTCAATAAGATTAGGGTCACCAGGACCCAAGCCATCAGGATGGCCGACAGGATGGATAGATTTCAGGGGCACCACAACCTCCTCCACCACCTCTATAGCCAGATTAGTAGTTATAGGCTCAGGTACATGCTCTCACAGTCAAGAGAGATCAGTTGCGACAACAACTATAGGATATGACTATCGAGAGAGACAGGAAGGTTCAGTTGCGGCAACAACTAGACCTATAGCTAGCCTAGGAGATTGGGTACAAGCAGCAGCTCGACGTCATCATAGTAGCATCTCAGGGGTGGACAATGTTAGCACACACGTATAGAGAGGCAGTCATAGAGGTTGCATGCTATCAAATGCACATAGAGATGTTCCTAGAGAGATGCGATAGCCTGACTTCTCTCAGAGGAGCGGGGCACCTCCTAGGGTTGAGGATTAGCCATTGGCCATACAACATGGGGAGTCGAGCAGCCACCAGGGCTAGCCTTCTCTTAGACACTTTTTTATTACCTGCCTGATTACTTATTCGGATAGACATTCATAGGCTCATTTTTTATAGCCTCATGTATATTGTACTTTGGATTGATATTCATACACATTGATTCAGATATTATACCATGACAGTCATTTATATATATATATATATATGTGAGATGATTCAGATTCATGATGTGATATGGATTTTATTTCATGTTTTATGGATGTATGGATGCATATGATATGATGTGATGTTATATATAATGATTATGCTTATATTATGGATGCAATGTGATGGATGTACTTTTATTTATGTTTATGTGATATGTGATGATGTAACATATATGATATGCGATGTTTATGAGATGGATGCAATGTAATGGTTGTGTTATCTCCTTTTTCAATATCTTTGTATGATATGTTATGACATGTTATGATATGCAGATGATATGCTTATGCAAGATGTATGGATGGATGCATTTCTTCTTGTGTACTTTTCCCACGTGATCTATGATGTCATGATGTTTGTACTTATATGGATGTATATATGGAGGATGCTTATAGTATGGATGTTATGAATGGTTATGCAATGGATTAAGATTCTTATAATAACAAATCTATATTATTCAAAACAACTTAAATGATAATGATGATGCAGTGGATTATGTTTTCCATTATTATGATGATATGTTGTGATGATGCAAGATATATGCATGCTAATGATTTTTTGGATGCAGGATGGATGCATGATGATGTTTTTGTGACTATCATGATACCAGGTTAGCGTGGAAAGAAGATAGAAGAATAAAATTATTTGACCATTGATTTTAAGATTGATTCAAAAATTCCCAACAAGTCCATGATCCACTGAGACTTTATTAGATATGGTGATGAGATGGATGATTTTTCTCATATCTGGGATTGGGACTTTTCGTCATTCCTTATGTTTGATATAACACATAGACACAATGCATCATGGTATTGAAAACCAGGATGGCATTGTATCAAGTGTAATAGACTTTGACTCTATAGACAGATAGAATATTTCTTGTTCACATGTTGACATGCAAGAACCTCGTTGGAATGTAGTTTAGAAGTTAAGAATATATCAGACCAAATCATACACAATAGTCAACACTACTCCAAACAACCTCCCTACACATAACTAAGCAAGTATGCACCAAGATTATTTTACAAGAGTACCCACAAGCATAGCAAAAAAATATAATGATCGATACCCCATTCCTTTCTCTCTAAATCATTTAGACATCATTAAGAGATCCTCAGAATGGGTCAATAAGATAAATCATAAGAAAAGATCAAAGAAAAATAGTCAGTGTTATCTATATCTCTTGCCAATTTAACATAGCTAAGATGATTTCTGATGTTGATGTCCATTGTCGAAAGGATGCATACTAGAACATGTTTATTAGATATTTTCATTAGGACTAGGTGTGTGATAGGTCATTGATACAAACTCTATTGAATTGTTTACCTATGATCTAGACTTTAGATTTTGACACTTAGCTTCTCACTTTACGACTTGTGATACTTTCTTTCTATTTGTTTTACCAAAGGTTGAAGATGATGATCAATTTATTATGGGTGAAAGTTTATTCCAGGTGAAAGCAAAATGGCGTGGATGGTTTTGGGTTTTCTAGAATATTTCAATGCTTTTGGGTATTTTTAAAATGTTTTGAGGTTGTTTTTAGTCTTTTTGAAAGTTTATGTGAATGTTTTGGTTTTCAATTATTTGAGGTTGTTTAGGGTTTTCTAGGTTTTCCAATGTTTTGGGTTTTCAATTTTCAAATGTTTTGGGATTTTTAAGTTTTCAGAATGTTTAGGGGTTTTCTCATTTTTTAAACCAAGAACCTAACCTAAAAGACTAGGGGCCTCGGGGGCTTATCAAAGATGAGTCTTTCCTACGTTATACACACAAAGACCACATAGTTCGACTTACTTGACTTATTGTTGATGAGATATGAACACTTGATGGATTGTCAGTTTATTATGATGGAATCCTAAAGAACTGACCTAAGGTGTCTTGGGGGCACATCAATGATGGCCTTTCCTACGTTCAAGCTCAAAGACTCATAGTTCGACAAGGTAACTTTTTTTGGATTTTCAATGTTTTGACCTTTTTAGGGATTTTGATGTATTTGGATATTTTTGGGATTTTTGACTTTACAATTTTTGAATGTTTTTAGATTTTAGTTGTACAGGATTTTGATGTTTTCGATTTTCGCTTATACAAGATTTGGATGTTTTTGGATTTTTTGATTTTACAAGTGTTTTTAGATTTTGATGAAGTTTTATGAATGTTTTTGGATTTTTGATGAGATTTCAAATAACCTTAAGATATACAAGAACCCAATCTGATCCATAACGAATTACCCCAATGTGATGCAATAGACTACCTCGATATAGGCAAGGCAAGCTAACCTTAGGAATATGCTAAGTAGCACTAAAGGGGATATGATACTTCATAATGTCAAGCTATGATACAAATGCGGATGGGTGATGGAACAAATATGATAAATAATGCAGTGGCAGATGAATGTGATGCAAAGAGTGATAGGATGAAAAGCCAAAGATAGATGGAGGTTTTTAATTTATGCAAGGCACCTGTTTGCCAGGTTTTCACCAAGGTACTTTTCCAAAGCGCCATCGAAGTGGTTTTCACTAGAGGATGATTTTTTTCTTTACTGTTTTTGATCCTTTTTCTTATTTTTTGTATTTTTGATCATTTTTTATTTTTCTGATTTCTCTTTAGATTTACACCCTTTAAGCCTAGACATAAAACTTTTTAAGATGCAGACTATTGGTTGGTTCCTACAAGGGTTCTCCTTCAGGCGTTGATAATTGGCATGCTCCTGATCCATAGCTTGTTGTGATGACAAAGGGGCCTAACTAGTTAGGCTCAAACTTCCCTTTACTGTGTTGATCTAGAAGATTTTTCAGATTTTGTTTGAGAACAAGATCCCCTACTTGGAAAGACCGACTCTTGATCTTCTTGTTATAGCTCTATTTTAGTCAGTTTTGGTATACTTGCAAATGAATAAGGGTGCCAAGACTATGCTCATCTAGGAATTCTAGCTCATTTAGCAGAGATACCCTATACTCTTCATCGGTGATCAAATTTTGCAGTGACACTCGCAATCAAGGAAGCTCGGCCTCAATAGGTAGGATGGCTTTTGATCCATAGACCAAGGAGAATGGGGTTGCACCTATAGGTGTGTAGATACTAGTTTGATAGGCCTAGAGGGTAGGATTTAACTACAGATGCTAGTCACAGCCAACTTCATTGACCATTTTCTTTAGGATTTTTAGAATGGTCTTGTTTGTAGCCTCAACTTGACCATTACCTTGGGAGTAATATGGGGTAGAGAACCGATGTTGGATGTTGAAATTTTGACATAGCTCTTTCACATTCTAATTCTTGAAGGGTGTTCCATTATCAGAGATAAGGGCTTGTGAAACACCATAATGGTAGATAAGGTAATTCAGGATAGATTTGGCAATTTGCTTTCCCATTATGTAGGTTATAGGAATGGCTTCTACCCACTTGGTAAAGTTTTCAATGGTCATTATGATGAACTTATGGCCATTATATGAGGTGGGAGTAATATTTCCTATGAGATCAAGCCCCCATTGCGAGAAATGCCAAGGTGTGATCATTGGTTGTAACTCTTGAGCTGGAGCATGAATAAGATCTCCATGTTGTTGACATTGGACAAACTTTTGCATGTACTGATGGGCTTCTATTTCCATGGTTGGTCAGTAATAGCCCATCCTCAATAGTTTCTTAGCTAAATTCATACCACTAGAATGGGAACCACATATGCCATCATGTACTTCTATTAAGGTTGTCAAGGCTTCCTCTTGGTTGAGACATCATAGTAATGTCCCTTCAATGCTTCTGCAATAAAGGGTATCACCTAGGATCAAGAATTGGGATGCCTTCTTAACAAAGGTATTTTTAAGATTGGAGGTGATATAGGATGGGAGGGATCCTCTACTAAGGTAGATGAATATATCATGATACCATGGGGAACTAGGACCAACAATTACACACACAAATTCAAATTCAGGGATCTTGAAAGCTGATATGAGAAGTTGTTCTACCAAGAGTTCACATTGAAGGACGGTGTGCAACATATCTAACAATGATCCAATTGTTGCTATAGCATCTGCTGCTCAATTGTTTATGTGAGGAAACTGTAAAAAAATCATATCAATGAAAAAGTCCTTAAGAATTTCTACCATCTTCTTGTAAGGAGTAATTTATCATCCTTAGTTTGGTAGTCGTCATTGACTTGGTTGATAACCAACTATGAGTCCCCATAGACTTTCAACTCTTGTATTTTAAATTGGACCGCTATCCTTAGACTTGTTATTAGGGCTTCATACTCCACAATATTGCTAGTACAAGCAAAGGATATTCGATATGACTTTGGAATGCAATCACCTTGTAGGGTGATAAAAATAATACCTGCCCCTGATCCATGTTGGGTGAATGATCTATCAAAGTACATTTTCCACTGATTTGTTGTATTGATAAGGAATAATGATTCATCGAAAAAATCAGATATCAAAGGATTCTCTACATAGATAGGTGCTTCTACTAGTTGGTATGTGATCACTTTTTCTTTGATTTCCTTGTGCTCCACATACTCTATGTCAAACTCAGTTAAGATCATTACCCATTTGGCCATTCGCCTAGTGAGAGTTGCTTTGGATAATAGGTATTTCAATGGGTTGATCTTTGCAATAAGCTTGATTTGATGTGACAACATGTAATGTATGAACTTTTGTGAAGCAAAAACCACCACTAAGCATGCTTTCTCAATGGATGAGTAATTCATTTCATAGCCTACTAAGGTCTTGCTGATGTAATAGATGGCTCTTTCCTTTTCATTTTCATCATGTTGTGCTAGAAGAGCACCTAGTGTTGTTGATGTTGCTAAGATATATAGGATTCATGGCTTGTTTAGTATCGGTGGTATGAGCACTAGCAATGTCAATAGGTAGTCCTTGATCTCCTGGAAGGATTTATCACACTTTTCGTCCCACTTATAAGTTATTCCTTTATGGACAAGATGTGAAAAGGGTGAATTTTGTTTGATAATTGTGCTATGAACCTTCTAATGGATTGCAATTTTCCTTGTAACCCTCTCATTTGCATCAATGTTTGTGGTGGTTCCATTTCTAGGATGGCTTTTAGTTTTGCTAGATCTATCTCTATACCTCTTTGTGACACAATGTAGCCAATAAGTTTCCCTGATGTAACCCTAAAGACACACTTTTTTGGGTTCAGTTGTACCTTATACTCTTCGAGCCTGTCAAAGATGGGTCCCAATACCTCTATGTACTCACTCCTTTTCTTTGATTTGGCCAAAATATCATCCACATAGTATTCGACTGTTTTGTGGATCATATCATAAAAGATGAGGGTCATTGTTTGATAGGTTGCTCCTATGTTCTTTAGCCCAAACGAAATCATGTTCCAACAATATGTTCCCCATGGACAAGTGAATGCAGTTTTGTGTTGATCCTCCTTGGCGATCATGATTTGATTATAGCCTGAAAAACCATCCATGAGCAATAGCATTTCATGTCCAGTTGTTAAATTCACGATGATGTCGATGTTAGGAAGAGGGAAATCATCCTTCAAGCATGCTTTGTTTAAGTCTCTAAAATCCATGCATATTTTGATGCCCTTAGTGGGTTTAGAGATTGGTACCAGGTTGGAAACCCACTCAAGATAATCAATCGGTCAGATAAATCCAACATCAAGAAGCTTTTGTAACTCAAGTTTCACCAAGAGTGTTATTTGAGGGTGCATCTTTCTTAATTTTTTCTTCACCGGTTTGGCTTCAGGATAAACTGTTAAGTGATGCACAACCACTTCTGGATCAAGCCCCGACATATCTGTGTATGACAATGCAAAGTTAGCTCTTTGCTCTTTCAGGAATGTTGCTAGGTTTTTCTATTCTTCATCCAACAAGGATTCAGCATAGAAATTTTTCTTAGGTGCTTCTTCTATTCCCACATTCACTGGGGTGGCCTTTTCTACTAACATTGTTGACTTTTCTAGATGCATTACACTAAGGGGAAGATTGAATCCTTCATCCATGGGTGCCTCAGAGAGGTTTTAATCCTTGGATGTGTCCTTTCTTTTTACTATTTTAGGATCATAAAGTGTCACAGTGTGGTTTACACTCAAAGATCTGCATGTTATTTGCATGTCGTCAATATTGCGACTAAAGGATTCAATTGTTTCCCTATAGTACACCCCTATGTCTAGTTCTATATCAAAACTAGCTTTGTGATCTGCTCATGGTAAGTTATCATGGATTCCCATGAATTCTGATATTGCTTCATCATTTTTGAATAAATCTAGAATCAGTGGTCCTCGTTGGTCCCAGTCAATGAGTTGTGGGTATACTAGGCTTAGTTCAGTGGTTTGATCATTTGGGGTGAAAGATGTTGTGGATATCATGAAGAGAGAGTTATTCTCAAATAATTCAACAACATCAAGGGGGAAGTATCTAGGGTAGTATCACAAGATGTTGGTAACCAAGAGGAAGCCTCAACCTGTTAGTGAAAGTACCTTTTCCAATAAGGGTAACCTTGGTAGTAGTACATCCTAGACCAAGATTCTTTGGATGTTTCTTAAGAACAATGGGTTCTAGCAAACCATTGTCATTTTGTCCCAGTTTCTCATTATTGTTGTATCCCCATCCCTTCATTAAATGTAAGCCTTTATTTTCATCTTCCATGGGAAGAACGAGCATGGGCCAGTCATCTTGATAGAGTAGTTTAGAGACATCCTCCTCATTGACATCTTCTTTGTTCAAATCCCCCAATTTGGTGAAGGTAGTAGCTGCCATCTTTACTATTTTGACCACTTTGTTGATAGGTGTGGGTTTCCCATGAGATTTGGGGGAAAGAGGTAACTCTCCCAACACAAACATGTCTTTCTATAGTTTATAATTTCCACAACCCTCATTTTGGATCACTACTTTGATGTCAAGAATGTTTTGCACAATGGGTGTTTTTGTTTCTAAGTTAGATACAAGGGATGATGGGTCAACAAATGAGGAGGGTGTAGGACCTTCATCATTTTTAGGGATTTGGGGTATTTTGCAAAACTTGGCCTCAAAGTTCTTGCAGTAGTAAAATGGCTCAAGATCTCCATGGATGATAACTTCTATGTCCTCAAAAGGAAACTTTACACATTGATGATAGGTTGAAGCTATAGCTTTTAGGGCATAAAGCCATGGTCAACCAAGAAAGATGTTCTAGGGGAGATCAAGGTCTAACACTTGGCATGTAGTCTCCACAATGACAGGTGCCACTTGGATGGGTAGGGTGATGATGCCTTGCGATACCCGCTCTTGATCGTCATAGGCTCTAATGGTTATACTCTTTGCTTTCTCAATAGCATCCTCTGAATAACCCAAATTCTTGACCAACTGAAGGTGCAAATGTTTAGACCAGCACCTCCATCTACTAAGACTCTTTTAACCTTATTCTTATGAACAATGACCTCAAGGTGTAAAGCACAATTATGAGATGGTTGTGATGGTAGGTCTTGTTTTGAGAAGGTGATCTAGGAGATTGTATTTGCTAGGGTTTGATGTTGGTAGAGTAGGTTGTTCCCTAGGTTGAGATGAGACTCCTTAGATAGTGACCTTTCCATGTCGTGTGGTGACTCCACAGTTTATACTAGGCCCTTTGATGGTGAAAACGGTGATGAAATTGTCATAGGAGGTGAGTACATTGGAATAGACATGTTGCACATTATTGTAAGCCTTCCCCTTTTCCATTTTCATTCCCTTTGTTGTGATTTGGCATGGGGTTCTTGTATATCTTAAGATTCTAGTTACCAACTAGTATTTCAACAAATATGTCTGCATTTTTTATAAGATCTTGGATAACATTCTTTAGTTTCATGTAGTTAGATGTTTTGTGTCCTTTGATTTTGTGATAGTCACGAAGATCTTTTTCACTATACCAAAGTGGTTTATCTTGTGGTTCTTAGTAGTTTTGGAAATTGGGAAGCGTTATCAAGTTTGACTCTACCAATTTCTTCACGATAGTTTCAATAGGTTTTGACAACTGTGTGTATTTATGTTTCAAATAGTTGTTCCTGTTGGGGGTTCATCTTTGTTGTGTTTCGATGTATTGATTTAATTGTTTTGAGGTGATGTGGTTACAAGTTACACGGTTGGTTGAGTGTTAGTCATTTGATTGGTGTTTGGCCTAGGAGCACTTAGGACCACCTTAGCATCTACCATGCCATCAATCGTTACATTCTTGATTTTAGCCCAGACTCAAGGCTTGTCACTTGAACTGGTTGATGGGTGATTGTCTTTGTATGCTTGAGTATTTCCTTGTGAGATTAGAGCTCTCTCAATGTTAAGGGCTCTAAGGGAAAGCTCATCATAATTTGTAATGCACTGCATCTTCAAGTGGAAGGATAGATTTGGATCAACATTTTCTATGATGATCCCCACTTGTTGCTCATCAAGAATGGGCCACTTGCTCTTGCTAGCTCTTTGCCTCCATTTCTGTAAGAAACTGGTGAAGGATTCTCCTTTGTTTTGTTTGATATTATACAACTCTTCTAACCTCATGTCCACCTCAAGATTAAAGGAGAAGTGGTCTATGAATTTATCGGTGATTTCTTGGAAGGTTTTGATACCTGGAGGCAACTGAGAAAACCAGTCGATGGTTGGGCCTATCAAGCTTCATGGAAAGAGGTGTATCAAATAGGAATCATTATAGGCAACCACCATACACATGACGTTAAACTCTTTGACATGGTCCACAATATTTCCTCGCCCTTTGTATTTATCAAAATTGGGGACCTTAAAAATGGGAGGGAATAGTATCATTGCGATGTTTCGATCAAATGGATATGAACATAGGTTTTTTTGTGTATGGGGCTTCTTCATTTTTCCCATCTGGATATCCTACATTTCTTGTGTTAACGCATTAAGTTGCAATGCTACATCATTTTATGGATTTGGTGGAGGAACATTTGTTGCATATTATGAGACGACAGATGGGTTGTACATGGGATTTTGATATGATGGGGTGTTGTATGGTGAGTATGGTGGTGTGGGATATTGCAAAGGTGATGGAGGTGTATATGTTCCTAATGTGTTTGTATTGGAAAAGTTTTTTTGAGGGTTATAGTATAAACCTTGTTGTTTTTATTATTGTGCGAGCTCTTGCTATTTTTGGGCATACTATTGGGCTTTTTGTTGGGCTTGTTATTGTTGTTGGGCCACTAGGGCTTCTTATTGTGTTGCTAAGGTTGTCTGGTGTTGTTGTGCCACTAAGTCTTGTTGTTGGGCCTATTGTTGTTGTTGTTGTGCTGCTAAGGTTGCTTGCTAGAATTCTTCTTATTGTTGTGCTACTAAGGTTGTGTGTTGTGCTTGTTGTTGTTGTTGTGCTACTAAGGTTGCTTGTTGTGCTGCTAGGGTTGTTTCTTGTTGTTGTTGTTGTTGTGCTGCTAAGGTTGCTTTTTATTGTTTTTGTTGTGTTGTTAAGGCCGCTTCTTCTTGTTGTTGAGCCACTAGGGCTACTTGTTGGGCTTGATGTTGTTGGACGGCTTGTTGATAAGCCTATTATGCATGTTATAAGGCTAGAGCATGTGCTTGCAATGTGGGATCGATTGTTTGTTGGGACATTTGTGATGTGATTTGAGTGTTTATGGTTTGAGTAGGTTGCGGGTTGTTGATGAGAGGTTGGGGGTTCCCTTGGTTCAACATTCCTCGTAGGATAGTGGATTGAGGTGGATGAATGTAAGATTGAGGTCTCATTTGATTTTGCATGATGTGGGGGACCGAGGGGAAAGATTCAATGTTGGTGCCATTTGGTATTTTGATGGAAATGGCACATTCAGACCTTATAATTGATTGAAAGGGTTCCCTTGACCGATGGGTAGGGGATTCCCTTGTTGTATGTGAGGTGGGATCAAGGTATTACCTTGGTGGATGGGATTCATAACCAAGGTGTTTTCTTGATTTGGGTTAATGATGGATGGGGTAGATGTGTTATGTGAAACCAAGGGTATAGATGAACCAATGGGGTGGTTGGATAAATATGCCCCTATTTGCGTTAAGGGTTGATTTTGTGTGAGAGTGTTGACATACTCTAGTTGGTCGATTTGAGACACTTGGTCAACACTACCTTGCATGGTGTTGGGAACACTTGTGGTACTTGTGAGGATGGATGAGGATGGTTGCCCTCAATATGTCGAGGTTGTTATGTATTCATGAAGTGTAAGTGTCTTATGTGGATGTAGGGGGTGTTTGGGAATGGTAGGAGCACCAAATGTAGGTGTCCAAGTGGTGTTTTGGGGAGGATTGGTGTTTAGAGTACCCATAAGTGTGTTTCTTGCAAAAGAAAGAGTGTGACCAAAGCCCTTAGCAAGACTAGTTGCAAGACTAGGGGTTTGCATTTGACTTGGTCCTAGTGATGGAGTTGATGGAAGTGTGGATGAAGTCAAGCTTTGTGTCAAGCCTTGTGCTAAAAATGATAGGGGGATTGAAGTTATTTTCTTTTTGGCTTGTTGTTCTTTCTTATACTCAGGGATTTCTTCTTTGGTAAGCTCAAATGGATTGTTTGTAATGTCTTCTATCCCACAAGGTCCTACCGGATCTTGGATTTGTTGTGCGGGGGTAGAATGACCTCATGGATCAAAATATTGAGGCTTGGTATCACTTGTGGTGGATGTGACTTTGGTTTTCTCTATGATTCTCTTATGTTGTGATCTTGTTGTTACCATACATTGTGGGTCACCTATGGGAGAGTTGTGTTGGGAATTGTAATGTTTAAACTCTCTAGTTGATTCAAATTTAGGTAAGAGGGCCCCTCTAAGTTGTTTCAGAGCAATGATGTGAGTGGGAGATGAAAAGGTGAATGATATGGGGAGTGATCTTTGCAAACTTTTGGGATAACACTTTTTTGACTATAGGTTTGATGTTTGATGTTTGGATAAAAGATGTTTAATGAACTTGTGAATCTTTTAAGGTAGACTTGTGACCTTCAAGATAAACTAGTCCAAAAATGATATCTAACTTAACTAAATGCATGGAAAAGGATTCATTTCACATACAACATAGCTAAGTTATGGGATTGATTTAATGATGTCTAAGTGAAAAAGTGTTGATGTTTTCAAAATTTTGCAAAGTTTGGTGAAGTGAAGTGTGAAATTTGATGAAGGGTGGATGAAATGTTTGACCCAAAATGTTAACCTAGAGTGAACCTTTGTTTTGCAAGACCAAGACAGTGAGAAACATGCTATACCTCTAAAGTGATCAAACCCTAAGAACTTAATTATTTAAATGAGAAGTGCTTGTGAAGTGTGTAGATTTGGTTCGTTTATGTAAGAGCGTAGATAAAATATCCTTATTGATCTGTCTCGATTGCAATGATTCTTTAAGATATGCCTCTAGATAAACTTTGAACTATGATGTCTAAGTTTGAAATGGTGCAATGTTGACAATCGTTTGGGGATTTTGATTTTGTGTGATATCATTAAGACAAGTACAAGATCATGAAAAGGAGGATATTTATTGCCATGTGGGAGGTGGTAATACGGGCTTTTTGATCGCAATATCAACTTTTTCCTCTTATTTTTCTAAGATATTTATTGTGTTTCTCCATTGGCTTGGTGTTTCCTTTGTTTCAAAAGTGAAGCTCCTCAAACTACTAATTTTATCTATTTGTTCCCCTTCAATTAGTTCAAAGTTTGGTTGTATGTAGTAGGTGTAAGGTTTGGTTGTTCAAATGGAGTGATCGAACACCAAATGGTCATGTTTGGGGTTCAATTTGTCAATTTATCTTGCTTAAATGAGTTTCTTTTTACCACAAACACTTGTCTTGCTTAAGTTGAACAAACTAAATGTCTATGTCAAAACCATCATTTATTTCACAAGGTCCATTATGTGAAAGTCATGAAGTTAGAGCCATAGTTACCTATGTTAACTTTGGGAAGTATGGATTGAGATATAAGTCAAGATATTTAGAAGTCTCTAAGGATAAAAATCCTTAGGAAAAGCATCAATATCAAGGTTTTTCAAAGGGTATCCATGCTTAGACCAAAGGGTTTGAATATTTAGAGAAAGATCATTGATGTTTGTTTTCCAATGTTTTGGAACCAAGAAAGTGTTTAATGGATTCACAAGCATTTACAATCCTAGTTCGAGCGGGTATGTATTTCTTAGTAGGCTTACCATCATCCCCTAAGAGATGATTAATCCATGAAGATGGAATGGACAAATAAGCTATGTCAAGGAAATGTAATGTCTTGACACACCAAGCAAAAGAGTCCCTTCCCTATTTGATTTATTGCCTCAACCAAAAACTGAACATGGTAAGTAACTTCTTGGAACAGTGCTATTCCAATGCACCACCTTAAAATATGTTTCAGAATTGGACTTGGTCAGCCACTGCAAACAAGGTTTTTAATGACCATATTCAGGATAAATTGGTGCTATACATGCGGTGATTCACTCAATTAAAAGGCCTCCCAGCCCTTAGAAACATCTAAGGGTTCTAATGTATCACACGGATATTAAGGGAGGCATTCGTTGGTATAGGACAACAACACCAGCTGGTTAATGACTTTAGTCACAACCAATTATTTATATAGCTAACTGAAATGAAAGCACCACTTGGGTCATTCCCTCTCACAAGTTGGGAGGCAGCCCCTCTAAAGGTAACACAGTTTGCAAAGCTTAAAATGCTTTTTGTCACCCAAGATTGCCAAAAGGCACAAGGGGAGAGGATAGGCACTTCCAAGAAGAAAAGTATACTTGTGTGTTTCTCTTCACACAAGATCACACGAAGCACAAGGGGAGAGGATATGCACAACAAGCACACGCAAGCAAATCAGACACACATTCATTTTAACTTTGACAAGCATAATGAGTTTGTTTTAATCACCAAATGAAGTGTTGGGATTGTTTTGTTCAATTTTAAACCAACATTGGAAAATGAGGATATGAGGGTTCAGTTTTAACCAACTTTGAACATTTATTTTAAACCCAAAAAGAAATTTAGTTGGTCCTAAAACGTGAAATAAAGCATCATAAATGGGTTATAATTGCCCCATAAGTGTAAAAACAATTGTTACAATATATAATCAAATGATGATATGCTCCTTCACTTCAAATTTTATTGCCCAAACCTGCAAAACTAGTTAGCCTCAAAAACAAAAATGAGAAGTCAGTGACATGTTAGGAATTAGATGAAATCAAAAAATTAAAACACATGTCAAAATTCAAGTTCTATTTTGTTTACCAGTAAATAGCAATGTTGAAATCAATTGTGACACTGGATTTCCATTAGATGTGTCGCTACATCGCAAGTGCATCATTGTATTGAAAAATCAAATGCATCGCTCTGTAGTAAATAGTGACATCAATAGCATCTCCAGATCAAATGTGTCACCATGTAATAAAATTCATAATGCGTTGAAAAATGAGTTCAACATCACTATTTTAATTAAACAATGATGAAATTTAATGGGGCATCACTAAATTAATTGTGTGTCATTGTTTTCAAACCCAAGTGCATCGATGCATGGTGACGCGTCCCAGATGCGTCAATGTATGGTGATGCATCCCACATGTGTTGATGTATGGCGACACATCTCAGATGCGTTGTTGAATTTGCTCAAAGTGCATCACTAAACTTGCAAACACAAGAAAATAGAAATATAAAGAGAAATTTGTCAGGTTCGATTAGTATAGCCCTCCTTCTAGCACCAAAATGTGACCAATGTCATAGTATCAATTAACTACACTTGATCCATACAGATTTGAAGCATATTTAAGCCACTAAGCATCAATCCCAATAAGATATTCAATGAAAATAAAACTGAAGAAACCATTAAAACTAACATTCTAAAACCTGAAAGCTTGACAAACATCTATTCTAAGCCATTGAAACTTATCCTATTGGGGGAGTGGTGTCGCATTGATGTGAAATGGCAACCCTTTCCCAATCCCTTGGATAATATGAGCCTTTCCAATCAATTTTATTGATTAAAATCAATTGAAACTAATGAAAAAGATGAACAAAAGCATAACTAAAGCTAGATTAATATGATAAAAGCTAAGATGATTGATGTAAGTGTATGCAAAGCTATTCTAAATGTATGCAAGATTTGAAAGATTAAAAACCTAGTTTCAAAATATGCTAAATGGATGCAACTAAGTTACCATGGAATCCATTAATGGATACTTTAAGCTACCATGATCAAGATTTAAAATAAAAATGCTAAATATGGATGCAAATGAGAGTGATTTTAACTGCATAAGTTTACTATTAAAAGATTGATCCCTATTCAATAGATGCAAGGTCTATTTATAGAATAGTAAAAAAGAAACCGATGGCCAAGATTGAAAGAATCAATCAATGGTCAGGATGGAAGGAAAATTGAGGCATGGATCATGGATTCCCATCAGGGGTTGAGAATGCAAGATGATATTTAATCAAGGGCTTACAATCATGCAAAGCACACTTTCAAAACTTGCTCGAAGTTTGTTGAAAGTTTGTTATAGGGAAGAATATTCATTTTTTCAAATGAGTAAAGAGGGAAAGAATATTCCATGAGAATATTCCCTTTTTAGAGGAAAATTAGCATTTAGTTTTAATTAAAACTAAATTTTAATGTGCAAAGGGGAAGGAATATTCCTTGAGAATATTCCTTTTATGGAGAAATGTGCGAAGGAGGAATATTCTCAAGGAATATTCCCTTGCAAGTGGGAGAATTGTGATTAATTAGTAATTTGATAATTAAAACAAAGTTTTAACTATGAAAATTAGGGGAATTTAGGATATCCATTAAATAATTAACTTATGTAATGAAAAAGGGGTCAAAATAAATAATTAAGATTATTTAATTTAAATGAGAGGACTTAGGGTGTTAAAATTGAGTATTTTGATTTATCCAATTTAACAAGATGAAAGGTTAGCATGAAAGGGGGAGAAATTAACCTAATTAGATTAATTAGATTAATAGATGAAAATGATGCAATTAATTAAATAGCTAGGATAATTTAATTAATTAAGCGAAAAGAGGATGGGTTTTAGGATGAAATGATGTTAGTATATCAGATTCGAGTGTGTGATATCATTTAGGATATTTTTAAATGTCTATAATTGTAACATGTGGTGTCATTTTGTTGGTGGTTATTTCTACCACATCCTCTTCTTCCTTTGTAATTCAATTGTCTTTTGTCTCCCATAGATTATTGTGGTGGGTTATCTTGTAATGCATATGCACTTCTATTATCTCTCCATGGTGGTTGAACCTGTATTGTATAAAGGTCTTTCTGCTAGTCCTTTGATATATGCCATGTTCCTATCTACATTCTACATCATAGTTGTGGTTCATAGGGCATCTAGGGTTAGGATAATTCTATGTGTTCTAGATTTGAAATTAGTTTTCAAGACAATCCTTCATGAGGTGACTATCCCATTCTTGGCATGTTCCATAATATATTGAGTTTGTCTTGGACAATATTGTCTTTAATTCTACATGTAGTGTGGCTATCGTTCTTTCTTCGTGTGCTTTAGGACAATCATTTTGGAGGTGACCTTCCCTTGAGTATTATGTACATCAAATCTCTTTATTTTTCTTCATTTCTACCCTTACTAAAATTGTGTTTTGGATGGTTAGTTGTTCTATCACAAGTTGTAACTTCTCACCATTCTCCTTCATGTCATCCTTTTGAGGTTTGTGGCAAGTTTGGGATTCAATGCAGTATGCCATGGTGATTAGGTCCATATAAGCATTAAATATCCTGCCATCCAAAACTACTCATATCTTTTTGTAGTTCAGTAATGAACCACTCTGTCTTTTGTCTCTCTGTCAATGGTTCTTCTAACTCACGATAATTTTCTTTGAATCATTTATCATATTATTTTATTGTTTCTTCTTCCCTTTGTACTATATCCCTCATTTTACTCACACTCTCTATTGGAATGTCCAAAATGTCAAGTTAGCTAGGAAATCTTGTTTTACTTCATTTCAACTCTTCCCATATTTAGGATAGGTCTTATTATACCAATCTAATACCTCTTTTATGAGTGAGGATACAAAGCCAAGTAATTTTGGTTTATCTTCATCGATATCCTACCTTTCCCATAGAGATTCTAGTAAAAATATGTGTTTTGTGGCTTTTATGGTATATTTTCCAAATACAGGGATCTTGATTGAGGATTCCATCTTATCTTTTCTCTCTCTAATTCTAAATTTCTAGATTTACGGACTAGGTTTTTCTTCTTTCTCTTTCTTTACCTTTCTAACAATATAGGGTTTCTATTCTCTACCCTTTGTAAAAAAAATTAGTTTCCAAGTATTTCTTCCCACTCTACTTCTTTTCCTTCTTCCTTTTTTGTTTCCTTACTTTGCGTTAACTCTTCTTTCAAGATTATTTGACTCTTATATGGCCAAGGGGATGGGTCCTAATTAAGGGGTTGTGACTCTTCAAAATATCTTTTCACTTTCTTATTTGTTAGTGTCATTTTATTTGTCTATAAACATAACTCTTTGCCCAAGTTCAATCTATTCTCTTTACTTTTCCTTATTTATTTTTCTTTTAATTACCTTATGCTTCTATTGACTAATTCTTCTAAATATTATGCTTGAATTGATGGAGTCTTCTCCAAAAAATTTAAAAATTCCATAAATCTACCATCCAAGTTAATAGTTAGGTTTTATAGGCCCGATCGAATTATTGGACTTTTAGGGGGTTGCGGTAATAATGGAGTCTCTATAGTGTCACAAGGCCCTAATAACAGTCTTCTAGATTCGACATAATAATTAGTATTCTTCCTTATGCTAGTTATTAGTTGTCATGATTTTTCTCAACATAATTTTGATCTTGTAGTGTAGAAAATTGTATACCTTTACAATTTCACACTATGTTTGGGTCCCTTAATTTATTGGACTTAATCAAGCTTCTAATTTACCAAATTATGCATTCCAAAGCCTTATTCTTATAGTTTTCTGAGAGGGTAACCAACATTAAATAAATACATTTAATAATTAAATTGCGTTGGATCATGTGTGTCCTGGAGATATAGGCTAGGACCCATTCGCCCATGGGAAAATGGGTCCCCTTTATGAGCTAGGACCTAAATTAAAATATGTTTTTGGTGATATTTTAATAATCAAAATTCAAATTGTAAGTGTCAGCTTTTGGAATCTATTTTTTGGGAAATTGGATAAACACATATAAATACCTAGTCTTTTATCATTTGAAATATATAACACACACCTTCTAGCATTCGAGAGCAAATATTATCATCAAGAGCATTCAAGAGTAGCATTATTAGTCATTTGTAGCCGCAATCAAGATCCTAACATCATGTCAAAGTTTATGTGGGTTCATGTTGTCTTATGAAGGCTAACAAGTGTTGTTATAGGTCTTCATGCATCCAAAAATTCAATAAAATCAAGCAATCAAGATCCAATTCCCTTGAAGTGATGTGTATGTCATCAGTCCTTCAAGGAAGATATTGAAGGGTGGTGAGTTGAAAAAATTGTTCATTCATCATTTCCTTCCTTTCCATTCAAGTTTTTTATCATTGGTATTGCCATTGTGAAAGTGGAAACACTATTCACGGGGTTTGACTAAGGCAAGCCCCTAAAATGGCCCAACATTTTCTCCCCCTTTGAATGTGCAGGTTATAGGTTGAAGGATTGAAGAGATCTTGAAGAAATTTTTTGCATTGTTGCATTTGTTGTCATTATTCTTATCAACCTACAAAAACTAAGTTGCATAATTCATTTTTTCGATATTCTAGTAAATTTGTAGGTGGAAAATAACATCTCAGATCCAACACTAGAGGACTGTAAACAGTGTTTTTGGAAGCCCTGACAAGGACCCATTTGCCTAAGGGTGAACCAGTCCTTTGGCACATGTCTAAATGAGCTTTTGGTGATAGGTACATGCCCTCTGATATCTCTTAGATCTTGAAAAATGTTGTTACAGTATGATTATCTTCAAGAATCTACATTTTACATATTAGGTCATATAATTCAATTAGTTTCAATAGTTTAAGATCATTTAAAATCATTCTTAATCATTATAAGACCCTAAAGAACCCACCAACCTAGGTTTGATTGAGTTTGCAAGTCAATATCTTAACTTTGTGGTTGGTATTCTAATTGTTACCACATTTTTGGTCATCCAGGTAGAAATCTCATCTTATTCCTAATTTTTGGCTAAGATTTAAGTTGACGGTGTTATGGGCAAATAAAATAACTATGACAACCTCATTACACAAGTTTCTCTAACTCTTTCTTTACATTCGCCACAAGGTTATTTCTTTTGTAATATGTTATTCAATAGTGTGTGGAAATGTTTTCTAGTCATTGTAACTTTTGCAACCACATTTTGGTTCATTTTAAAGTCATGTTAACATAGGCAATGTTTTGTCAAGTTCATTGAACTCACCTTTTTACCGCCTCAAAGAGAAAATGAGGGGCTTGTCGATGCTTATTGAAGGGTGGGAAACATTTCACAATGGTAGGAGAACCATGGTGGTGATTAACAAGATTTTGTGAACTATCCATTGCTCCACCCTTATAGTTGTTCCTTTTCAAATTTTTGAAAAGCAGTTGCAATGAAGTGATGATATGAAAGCTAACATGTGCTAACATGACAAGAGGGTATCATTTATTACCCATCTACTTGCACATTTCTCATGGGGAATTAAAAGGAAATTTATGCAAGTAACAAACATCCTTAGCTGTGACATCAACATTGGAAGACGTGACAAGGAAGAGCACACTGATGCAGATTTTCATCCTTTGAGTTTGGGGTTGTTCCAAGGTATTTACATTCTTGTCTATTCCTTTCAAATTGTAGTTTTAAACTTATATTTCTTTGCATTGCAATCTCCCAGGTGAAAGTCCATTCGAACCCTAGGATTTCAATCATGGCAAGATATAGGTGTTAGGGTTACAAGTATATTTCAAGGTTAACTTGTGCAATGCCTGAAGTAGGAGATACTAAGCTAGGGGAAGTGAATATTAGTGAATTTAGGGACAAATTCAGTTAATCAAATCCACCACCCATCACCTAACAAGTGGTTAATAGTGGATTAGTTGAGGCAGTTGCTTTTCCCATAGTAGTGCAATGCCTAGAACTAGTCCTCAAATGTATCAAATACTATGATTCTCAGTCCCATGAGATTAGAACAAAGGACAATAGATTGGTGGTAAAAAGTAAAATAACCACTATTGCTTCATGTCTAAGAATCCCGAAAAGAGAATTACTCAACCCTTGATTTCACCAATTTGTAGATTGAATTCTCAGCTAAAAAGGGCTTCTCCCACAATGAGATAGCGAAAAATTGGTTGGAAAAGCCCAAAAGAGGTAAATCCCAACTGCCATGAAATATGCATAGAAATCACTTCATGGAGGAAATATTGGATATTGTGATACTATTACACAAATTAAGGGGAAATGAAGATGCCCATGGATTTCAAGACTGGATGTACTTTATTTAAATTGTTCTCGAAGGAAGCCAATTTTTAGACTAGGCGCAACTCATCAATGACAGAATGAATAGTTTTCTTGTCTTTTTTATAATTAATAAAGTGTTTCACATGTCCTCATACTTAATATATGCCATTGCAAGTACTAGAGCATGGCCAGGCTTGAGGCCAAGTGACTTTCCCTTTGAACAGGTGCTAATTTTTATTACCTTGACAAGTTACAGTTGAACAAGAGCTTCCTTCACCACAAAAGGATATTTGATACCTTTACCATGAGGATGACCCGAGAGTTATAGGGAAAATTTGAGATGCGACTTCCACTAGAAGCCATACAATTTGTCGACTTCTATGGGAGTCATTTTATTTAGTTTCAAAGGTTTTGTTATATAAGAGTTGGTGCTTTCTCTGGTTTTCTAATAAAACTCCCTAGGTACCCAAAGGATAAATTTGTGATGATTGAGGTTTGCAGGCAGCTTGCTGATGTAAATAAAAGGTGCTAGGAGTGTAGAAGGGTAATAGTTCAATTTACTAATGGTTTTGATCCCTTCACTTGTGAGTTTATGTTAGACACCTTAAATATTGAGAGGGAAATAGCTAAATATACCTTGCATACTTATGATGGACATTTTCCCTTTGACATATAGGATTATGTAAAAAATAATTTGAAGTTGGGACCTAGTTTCTTTCATCTGCCCAAGTTCGAAGATTATTGGGCTCATTGATTTGATGAGTTTGAAGTAAGAAGGAGAAGCTGGATGAGATTGTCTCTAAGGCAAATAGTCACTTATGGTCTAGACTAGGATGTACAGGGTATTGAAGATGATGAATCGGATTTGGTAGATCTGATCTTCACAAAGTTAATAGCCAATCGACCCATCATTGCTATGGATTGGAGTAACAAGGAAATTGAGACAATTGCAGCAAGGACTAAAGATGTATTACAAAGAATGTAGGAACGGGTGGCTAAAAAGAAAATAGAGCAATCATGCCCTCAACACCAGGTCACAGGATACTCCAACTGTAGGAGGAAGTAGTCAACCTCTTGTAATTTCAGGGACTTCTAGATTAGCTTTGTGCCCAATGTCATCAAGAGATCAAGGTGATAGTGATGAGGAGCCTCCTGATAAGAATTTGTTTCAACAGACTTGTGTAGAAGATATTCTTGATCTTCCCCATCTGGATAAAGATAAAGAGGTTGAGGGAAAAGAAGAGGATTTAGGGAGTATCAAAATCAGTACCTCCTCCTCATCTTGTCAATCATCATCGACCAGGGAGGTAAATGAGCCTACAAAATAAAGGTCTTCCCCACTTTCATCACAAGACATACAAACAAACACTCCTCCCACAAAGAGAACATTATTTGATTCTTCCAATTCTAAGGCAACCACTGTTCTTGTTACTCCTATTTGGCCAGAAGATACATTGTCAAAGAAAAGGAAAGCAGTGCAACTAGAGCTTTTGAAGCAAGATATGGTGGGTCAACTACTTCAAAGAACTCCCAAGCCCAAAAGATTGAATACCATTGCTAGGCTAATAGATGATGATGGTTTAGGGAATCTGTGTTTGGAAGTTGCACGTCCTACTACATAGAAAGAGGTCACTTAGGCGATTGTGAGTGACTTCAACATTGACATGATTAACTTGGGACCTCCTATGAGGGATGAATATGTACACAACTTCTAGGTATCAGCAACAAGGATGGTTGAGAAATCTAATCAAGACAAGAAAAGTAAGAATGAATTAAAGAAACAAGTTAAAGTTTTAACTAAATGTCTAAAATTAGTCTTTGATGTTCCCCCTTAACCAATTTCTCAAGCTGAATCATCCTCTGACCCCATGGCGATGATAGGAAAAGAAGCAGTGAGTAAAATGAAGAGTTGTAAAACTTTTAGGTAGGCTATTAAAGAATGGAGTGGTGACTTAATAAGGAAAGGCAATCAAATTATTTTTAAATCATTAGGAATTCTTCAGAGGGTAAATATTTCAAGGATTGAAATTGAAAAGGAGATTGTTGTTGCTGAGAAGGAAGGAACATTATGGAATCATTATGAAAATGAAATCAAAGAAATGTTAAGTTTTGGGTTGGAGAAGTTAGCTGCAGAGCAAATTATACCTAATGTTCCTGACACCCATTGCATGGTATGGAATAAAAGCATAAAATGGAAGTTATAGGTCATAAATCAAGGTTTACAAAATTTCCATGATATACTAATTGAATGTGACTCAGTTTTAGAGGAGGCCCATAAGAACCTTGTCACACTTGGGTTGCAGCCTAATAGGGGAGGTGATGGAAGCAACAAGAATGCTAAAGCTTTGGGGAATGATTCTCAAAAGATAGTTGATGGGATCTTCAACTCCCGATCTTTCAATACTAAGCACTTGAGGAAGTTCAACGAGTTGGAACTCATCTTATCCCAAACAACTAGACTCATGAGGACATATGATCAAAGAATTGAAGTTGTTTGCCATAGCTGACTAGCATGAAGGTTATGAATGGGGAACATTACCATTCCCCAACATAAGGAGCTACCACATGTCCCAAAGGCTTTCCAAGCCTTGTGAAAAAGATTCACCTCATCTGTGAAATATGGAAATGAAGTGCCTCCATCCCGACTTTTTAGTTGCTTTCTTGTTCTTTACCATAACTTGAAAGACTTTACATTTTGGTTAGTTATGGGAAAAAAGTAGTTACTCGCCTGCTTATATATATGTTTGTATTTGGAATGAAAAATCTCTAATAAGTATTTTAAAAGACCTAATATTATACGCTTTTAATATATCTTTGCATTTACTATTAATTGAAATCACTAGTTGTCTATGTGCATCTGGTTTATGGAGATAGTTTGAGAATCATGAATCTATGTGTCTGAATCTTTCTCTCATACTTATGCTTATTCCTATGTGAATGTATACACATTTATCTCTATAATTTATTTCATTTTTTAGATAATATTGGGGAAGCATTTCATTATTAGATTATCTCATATGAACTGGTCTTTGCGCCATAATTTACATTGTCTTTCTATCGTATCTAGTATTGAAAATTGTTCTTATATTAGGTTTAGCCTTTACTGCTTTTTGGTTAAAAGCACACATTAGTTTTCTATTTTCAATTTTTCTAATTCATTGAAAATCATACGAGGGAGTTGTACCTCTTCAATTAAGAGGGTGATTAATTTCCTAAATAAAGTAATTATCCAAAGTTGTTGGGACAAAGGCACCTTTTCGGGCAAGGAGTCAATATTATCTCAAGGTGCCCAATCTATTAGCCAACACTAATGAAATTTGGGAAGAGGCCCCTTGAATCTTAGGTTCTTTGCATTAAGGACCTAGGACCTCCTTTTCCCACCTTTTTTAGATCTTATGAAGTTTTCCATTCTTCTTTTCTAGCTTCTTTTCCCTTTTCTTTGGTAACAACCTCATTGGTGTGCTCAACAAAATCCTTATTGATGCGCTCAATCATTATTTTCTCTGTAATTCCCATTCTTCTGCGATGTCTTTAGATTCTCTCTCCATCTTTTGTTGTTGTCTTCTCTCTACTCTGTTTGGGTTGGTCATGTTTACTTTTCTTGCTATTTCGAGTTGTTCTCTAATTTTCTTGAATTTGTCTTATCTCCTTTTCCATGGGTGTGATTGATTTGGGGTTTCATTAATCCTTTTTATTGTTTCCCATGGTAGTTATTTGGTATTTTTTCTTTATCAATCACACCTCTTGAAGGATTCTTTCCAAAATCTCCCCCTTTCCATTCTCCATCCCCTTGGTGCCTAACCCCCTCACACAGGGTAAGTGCCAAGAGGATAGTTCCACAAAATTTCACATCTTCATTGATTTTCTCGTCTTTCCTTGTGTCCAATTTAAATTTTTTAAATTTTGGGTGTTATTGTCCTTTATATCACCGAACCAGGGTCCCGACAATAGAACCAATGTTAGCAAGAAATCTGGGGAAACACAAATTGAAGTTCTGATCCCTAAGTACTTTCTGAGTGTTGTAGTTTCACCTCAAAATTAGTAATATAAAGGTGAGCATCCTTTGATTCAGAAACATGAAGAACTTAAATAGATATTCATAGATTGACATATAGCCTTAATTAGATAGAATTTTGTTTACCATTATATTAATTATGTTCAAAAGGCTACTATATATATATCTTCCCCTATACTTCACCTAATTCCTTCCTTTCTTACATATAATCCTTATACATTGGTATACAAGTTCATACAAAGATCTTATATATATTCATTTATTCTTAATTCACATGTACATATACACATACTTCATATCTTTCCCTATACATATATCTATGAGATGGGAAATGACCCATCTATGCCACCCCTAGTTTAGATGGTATATTTAGAATCTTAGGCTCTACATGTTCTTTGTGGTAAGATGTGTATGATCTGCCCGATGGTGTCTGCACTATCACTATTTTCGACTAACAACCACTTATGTTGCCAACAATAGTTATTTAGTGTGGACAACTTCAAAATTTAGGAGTTGCAAATGAAAATTAAGTGAGAGAAAATTATAAGTGAAGCTCACTTGTCTTCAAAATAGGCACTAGATCCCATTCATTTCTAGGTTATTTCTAGTCTTAGACATAGGAGTGTCTAATTTTAAATATTATATATCTCCTAGTTATTCAATAATACACTTAACTTTGTATATGAAGTAGTTGTAAATCCTCTCTTTTGCTAAAACATGTGACATCTAGTTACATTCTCTATTTAACAATTAGTATACAAAACCTTTTCAAAGTTTCCACCAACAATAATAATTTCCCGCAAGACATTGCATTGAAGCTTTCAATGATTTAATAACATATCTCTAAAAAATCCATTGGAAATCCCTTTCTACTTTTAGTAATTTGCATCCCGTTGCAATAGATATTTTAAGAATAACAATGTTAAAGCCTTTGAACATTATTTATTCTTGAACTAAGGAAGAAGGAACCTACTTTCAAAAGAAAAACATTAGGCAGAGGTTGGGGGGTGTGCAAATTGTGGCACCTACATCAACTAGACTAGAATTACCCTTTGAGGCTCCATTAAAGTTCAACTTAAGAAAGTCCATTTTTTATTCTCTAGGTAGCATACACTTAACCTTATCCTCAATTACAACAAGAAAATCATATATATAGTTGTTATGACAAAATACTAGGTGATAAACAAAATACATACAAAAAATATGAAGAATAAATATTGTCATACAACCTACTTGGCATTTTAAAGGTGTAGGTGAAGATTTAACACCTAAACAATATTAAATACCACTTAAAATATTAAGATTCTTGAAAGTGTATTCATCTAACAATCAATATCAAGTGATATATTTGAACTATTCAATTTCTATTAAGTTAGTTTGCTATATTTTAAATTCAAAACTCTTTGTAGCTTGATTGGTGAGGATGATGGTACATCATGTCATCCACCAAGTATGAATTCCTTAAAACACCTAATATAAAGAAGGTTAAATTTGATCCCTCAAAATAGATTCCTTAATTATAATTGTATACACCTAAATTTCATCCCTCAGTATGAATTCCTTAATTTCATCATCATTGTTTGCACATAGTTTCATTTAGGCATATAGTTGGCTTGCATGTTGAATGTTATCTCGTTTCCTAAGTAGTCGTTTTAACAACCATTGTGCTCATAGAAATCTGAGGGCCAAACGGTTTAATAAATCCTTAGGAATAGAGGATAATGAGATGTTCTTGAAAGATTCGTTAAGATGCAATTTAGAATAGTTTACTTTGCTTTCAATCTTTAATGTAAATTGTTTCATTAAGGTTTGTGTTGATACTAACTTTGCACATTTCACACACGCACAATAATAACTTAGAATTTTTTAAATATAAATAAATACTTTTTTAATGCAATATAACCAATCACATAAAAACAAGAAATACTAATATCTATATTAACTAAATTGTATCCATAAAAAACCTATTCCCAAAAACCACATGCAACTTGATTATATCCATTTAAAAAAGCCATATAATGTAATATTCCTAGGAAGCTCTCTTCATCTCTTAGTACTCCAAACATATTTTTAGATGACAAATGCGTCATGTCTACCCTTTAACTCAATCTAACAAACTCAAAGTGTTTAAGAATAAAGTCATTCAAAATAAGTGTTGACAAGCTTGTAGAAGAGAATTTTGGAGGTGGAGAGTGTTGTTTGCACTTCAAAATATATCAAAGAGGTAGAGTTATGGGATTGAAAAATTATTCAAACTCTATTTGGGATATTAGTAATTTCAATGGTGTTTTATAGGTGTGAATGTGGGCTAGCAACACTTTAGACATTAGTGGATACAAATAGAGAGAATTCGCATATGCATGATCACAAGAAAATTCAAGTTAAAAAACTTTGGGCTCCTATGAGATTCTTCTAGTTGAAATATGTATAGTTCCTATTGAAGCTATTGCCATGGTGCATCTTTTAAGATATATAAAAAATTGGATTTTTAGAGGTAAATCGTTGACCCAATGTTGTCTTTAAAGATGTCTTGAGAGGAAGAAAGAAGTCATGGATGGAGCAAAACTTCATGTGAATGAGCAAATGACACATTCACTGAATGCTTGCCTTAATAATGACAAAGCAATAAAGATATTTGTTGTAGATAAGTTTTATAAGTCTATGTGAGAAAATACATTAATGAGAAAGAATACATATTATCTTGAGAAATTTAACCCTACTTCTAACCATCAACAAAAGACCTATTTAGAGGTTAATATTTCTTGGAGAACAAAGATTCTTGTAATCCAGTTAAGGACTAACTTACATCATCTTTGATGTGAAATATGTAGATGAAAAATACCAAAAGAAATATGAGAGGAGAGTGTGTTTTTTTGCATGGTTGAGATAGTAAAAATAAAAATGCACTTTATTTTGAAATGTAAAGCTTACAATAACATTTTAATCAAACACACAAATAATTCAATAACAACCCCATTTCATGATCTATTTAATGAAAAATTGATTGAGAGAATGAAGAAATTCATTATCGAAAAGTTGTTAAATTAAAGATCAACACTTAAATTTTTTTTTTCAAAAATGAAGTCTACTATTCATTGATTATCTTTGATCTTCTAAGGTTAAAAGTATTCTACTCTATTCTATAAACAATAGCTAAGCCTCTGCGTTTGGATTTAATCCACGTGGCCTCCATACTTGGTAACGGTAGGATGCCACAAAAAGCCAAAGGCCAATGCTAAAATCATGAACAAATTGGGAGAAAAAAAGAGAGCGGTCCACTGGGATATATATATTTTTTCTTCTTTATTCTGTTTCTTGAATTGTACACAGTTTCTAAGGTGTGGGTGAGCAGAAGAGCTTTGGCGAAAACCAAAGGATTTTAACATGGGTAGCCTTTACGCTCTTGATTTTGATGGCGTTTTATGTGACAGCTGTGGGGAGAGCTCCATCTCTGCCCTCAAGGTAAGTATGAATTGCGCCAATTTTTAATTATGTTATCTGTATTGCAAATTATTACAACGCGAGTATACACAATATTGCAGATCGTAAATAGGGATTAACACGTTATAACTGAGGACTTTTAAAAAATAAAATATTAATTTGGGCTATTCTAGGCAGCAAAAGTTAAATGGCCCGAGCTTTTCACGGGAATCGAACCTGAGACCGAGGCTTGGATTCTTGATAATATGCGTACTGTAAGTTGAGGTTTGAAGCCCTTACGATATTTTTCTTTTTCTCTTTGTTTATATTGTAGGTGTTAGAAATAAATAATAAACGCGATAATTAAAACAATATTTGTTTCAGAAATGCCTTAATTTGTTAATCGGGAAACCCTTCTGTCAACAACCAGAAGTTTTCTATGGCATTTAATGGATAGCGTTTAATTTAATTTTAATATTCTTGTTTCTTCCTTCGATGAATTATTTCTGGCTGCTGGAGAGTGCAGTTTTTTTAATCCAAAGGAACTTATTACGTCACTTGACGGAAACTTTTATGACAGCTAAAGACTCCAGTCTTTCACGGTCCATAAATGCTATAGATAAAAGCTTCTGGGCTGAACCGTGTAAGCAACAATGAAAATAGACGTTTCTGGAGATTTTCTGCCAATCAGTTGAATGTGGGAATGAAGATGCACCTTTGAGAAAAAGGTTGATTTCTCTGTATTTCATAGCAGCGTTGAAACACATGTCTAAATAGGGATAAGTTAAGTAGCTAATATTGGCCAATTCATTTCTTTGGTAAAAAAGCAACTTCAAAATTTGCCTCAATTTTTACCGACAACTTTTTGTCTCCAAGACTTGGCCTCTTTTAAGTAGACCATATAACATCTCATGAAAATTGAGAAGTACTTTTAGTTTAGTACCAATCTTAAAAATATTGAGCTTTCTTCATTGACAAAGATTGCCCCAAATTTCTGAATTAAAATATTTCCTGTCCAAAAAACAACTAGAATGACACAGAATACAAACAGGGAAACTGCTGCGTAAATGCATATTATTCCTTATACTTTTTTTTTTTAATAAGAGCTTTATTGATTTTCTTTCATATGTTTATGTTGGGTATGTCCCATGGATGCCATACATTAGCCATAGTATAGAGTGTGAAAACTTTTAACTTGACACAAATTAAGGCTTTTTTGCATGGTAATTTTTTTACCAAAATCTTCTCAACAAGGTGGAGAAACTGTACTTGTGTTGTCAGGTTCGCTCTGATATGGTTGTATTGCACATCCCTTTCTTTGGATCATGAAATAAGTTGGTGACTATAGGACAAGTTCAGGAATTGGAATCTGTTACCCAATTTATTCGGCTAGTTAGAAAGAATATAATGTAATTCTTTAGACAAACAATGCAATATCGTATTTAACAAATACAATCAGTACGAACTTTTTAGGTGTAGTTGTATAATTACTCATTTCTGTTTGTGGGTTTGTTTTTGAGGTACCCCTATCATGTGCAGATCTAGATCATTGTAGAGAAAAAAGGGTGGGGTTATGCAATAACACAGCATGCCAATGCACTAGATGAAAGGCTGTATATAGAGGAATGACCTTGATTATTGCACACATCTAATTTAAGGGGTAAAAGTGGAAATAGGTAAACAACAATGAATTCAAACAAAGAACTCAAAAACATGAGACAGAACCCACTTACCAATGAGACTAGATTGCAAATCAAGCCATGAATTCAAACCCTAATGTTAGACAATCAAATCAAAACACAATTGAATCCAAAAGCATGAAACAATCTTACCATCCCGTTGTTGGAGAACTTGGTGTTGTATGGTGTTGGATTGCTCAAACACTTGAAGCCCCTATGATTGCTAGCAAAAACTTGATTGAATGTGATGCAAAGATGACCTAGATGCTCAAGATTGAATGCTCTCAACTCAAGAATCAAATTGACATGACTTAGCTATGAAAATTCTAGGTGATAAATGTGATGCAAAGATGACCTAGATGCTCAAGATTGAATGCTCTCAACTCAAGAATCAAATTGACATGACTTAGCTATGAAAATTCTTAGTGATGAATGTGAAGGATGAAGGGTTATGTTATAGATTTTGTGAAATTAGATCAAGGAATAGGATTGAGTTTCAATGCCCACAAAGAAGGGTTGAGATTGATTCTCATCACCCATAAATGAGAGTGAATCAAGGAAGATGGATGAAGGAGATTAGCTAGAATTGAAATATCTCAACCATTTTGGGAAAATGTTTAGGATATTTTAGATCAAGGGTGGAGATTAGGTTTGAAGATCAAGAGCTAGAAATGGTTCACGGTCTTTTTAATAAAACATAACAAGTTGAAGCAAACATAGTCTAAACATAAACAATATATAGATATTTAAACTGTAGGTCACCCCATTTAAACATGAGTATGATATTAAGCACCATGCAGTGGAGATTGATATACTCTTACAGCGTGTTAGTAAACAGATTGTCCTCTTCAAATAATCAGATAAATGACTCAAATATGCCCAGCAATGAAGTCAAATCAGTTACCAACAGCTCTGGAGATCACTAATGGAATAGTGATCTTCCTTTGAATTTTAGAGGTACAACTCCCTCTTATGATCTTCAATGAATTGGAGAAACATAAAATAAAACTAAGGTGTGCTTTTAACTAGAAAGCAGTAAAGGCAAACAAACATCTGTGCATAAAAATGACACAAGTGTGAGAGCGATTGGATAAAAGATCAAAGTAAATGACACAAAGATCATTCACTCAAACTTGTAAATGATAAGGAGGAGGAAGTAAAGTGATTCCCAGGAAACACATGAACAAAACATGACACAAAGATCCTGCAATGAACACATCCTTAATTTGTTATAATAGAGAAAATACGAATGAATAATTGTGGATTCGCAAAGGAAATCAACAATTTAAAAGAAGAAATCGAACACAAAGAGTAGAAATGTCTCCTTTATTCAAGGACATAAAACAGAGCTCCAAGACTCTATCTCCTTGTACAAAGATTAAGTTCAGAAAATAATGTCTTTCCCCAAATGAATAACAAAATGATCTGATAACTAAACTACCCTAGCCTTCACAAAAGCTCTCATGTCATAGCCAAAAGATCTCCTCTTCATTGAAGAATTACAATAAATAATCCCTCCAAGAACTTTCAGTTTTCCCCTTAATCGATTAATTTAATTATTTAAAATAGACTTTTCAAATCCTTCTTTCTTCATTGCTTCCTGCAATTTCAATGGTTTTTAATCAAGAGAAACTTTTTATCTTTCTTTTGCCTATTCAGATTCTATTTATTTGGATATTTTTTGGCTATTTCCCATCCCTTTGTAACTGCTGTCCAGTGATTTTTCCTTTATTATGGGAAATGTTTCTATTTCCATCATTCGAATACCCCAAATTCTCCATCTGTCCCAGTTGTAAGTGATGATGACATGTGGCTATTGGAAAGGATTGTAACTCCTTCATGTGTAATAAGGTAACTGCCGCTCTAAATCATCAATTTATGGCTTCTGAAATATTCTCAAACAAGTTACTATACCATAAAGACGAAGATTAAATTAGCCAATTCCACTTCATCATCACGGTTGGCATTTCCTGTCATCTGTCAGATTAAGGGATGCTATTTCTTGCCACATGACTATGACTCATCGATGCACGAATCTAATCTTGGCAAGGCATTCTTATAACGAGCAGCTTAGTCAACTCTCTTCAGATATTGACAGCAAGGTTCGCTTGTATAATCTCTAATTGAGATTTGTCATGGTTACTTTCTAAGCATTCCATCAGAGCTCTGATTTCTTGAATTCGGTGGCCTTGACATTGATCTTTTGTTCTGACGTTAGCCTGAATCAAAGTACCAATATTGTTACAAATCTGCATAGAATCTTCAATGACACTTGCACTATCATCAATAGGAATCTTGTTCACGAGAAACTTCAGCTTTGGTGGCGAACATCATCAAAATTTATAAATTTTTGAACGATAGGAGTATAGACAACTTCTACAAAAGCTTGATGTCTCTATCATCCTTCAACTCTGCAATCCATCTGAGCTTCCATTAGCAAATGAGTAGACTTCAAATTGTCAATGAATATGGTGCAGTTTTGAACTTTACTGATGGAGTTCGCCAACTATTTGTTATCTATTGGCAACCAATTATTGAATCATGTCCATAAGTGGATCTTTCATTGGGGTGGGTAATTCCTGTATGGAGCATGATGATTTCAACGTAATGCAATGCTTCCCTTGACATTTACTGCATCCTCTAGATATACCAAGACATAATTCTTCTTGCATCCATTTCCCTTGAAATTCTACTATGTATACTCAGCCACAGAATACTTCTCCGGTTTACCAAACATATCAATCTCCAAATCGAGCTTTAGTCCATCCTCTTTATTTCAATATATGCTTCATGTTTTGCAAACAGTTAAGTGGACGTTTCTTCAACTCTCTTCAATGCAAAATCTTCCTGCCTTCTTCGATTTCCGGATGCAAAGCTATTCGGTCTCCATGCCGCAACTATGTGAAGTTATAACTCTTTGAAAGCAGATGATCACCCTTTTCGTTTGTTACATGAAGCTCATCCTCAGTAGACATGTTAGTTTGCTACGTTGTGGACGCCAATAGCTTTGAATCACGCCTTATGCTTCTAAACATTGTGGCGGGCCTTTTGATAGTTATGCGAACCATGCCGACAGTCTTTTTAGTGATTCTCCTAACCTCCCGAAACACCGCCAATGACTTTCATAATGCTTTCTTATAAGACTGAGGCGGGCGGCACTTTAAGCGGTTCCTATAACTCCTCAAAACCCCGCTTGTGTATTCACAACTAAGCAAAATTCCTCCTTCATTGAACCTCCACATTATTGGTGCAGAAATATGGTGAGACTCGGTGAGAGTTATAAGAAACATGCAGCTCCATGCATTAGCGCAACCTAACATAATGTTCAAAAATCTGAGTCCACTGATCTTTATTCGAATTAGCTAAGAGTTTTATTGGTGAGCATTTTGTAAAGCAATCATCCTATTGACTTGTTGGGCATCGGCCTTTTGCACTATGTGCTCTTGTAGATCCTGTTGCTCCATGTAAACCGCACATCATGAAATGAGTCTTAAAAGATTGTCTATTGTCATGCTGCCGACTCTCCCAAATCATACATATTGAATATGAAGGACTATGTTTTCATCAAGCAAACTCTTATTTGGTACAATGTAACCCATAGATCCTTTCTAGGCTAGCATGGGGCGTCTCCAATCTGTGGTGCCAAACGTGCTTTACATGCTGTCATAAAGTTGTTGATTCCAGCTTTTGTGACATCTCGCTTTGACGTGTCTCTTGACTTTCCATCCATTATAAACTCTGTGCAGATCTTCTGTTTGTTTCAATATCCACAGCTAACTCTGTCTTTAAATACTCGCGAGGCCCATGGATTCAAGAGTGTTCATCTATATTCAAGCCTAGCTTTGAAGTCGCTCAAGAAGCTTGGTGAAGCTCGATTTAGGAAATTGGTTGTAATCTGAGCTTTCAATCACGAACCAGAGAAAATGCTCCTCTTTTCATTATGTCGGTGTGAATGTTTGACAAAGACCAAGCCATGCTTGATAATGGCGATCATAAACTGTATCGCATTCTACATCCATGTTTCCTTCTTATGATTTGTGATTTCCCAATAACCATCGTAGAGGTTGGAAGGAAATCACAATAGGGTGCTTGGAAATCCCCCTATCTAAGCCCAAGAGCAGACACTCACCCTCTTGGCCACAAGTGGCAGGCACATTGGACATCCAACATGTGTTGGTCTACTTAGATGGTGATCTCGTATTTGCTCTCCTTCCTTGCATTTCCTCTTCTCCTTCATATAATTGCTTAGTGTAAATTAAATGAATCAAAATCTATTATCCACATTTATATTAAAGAATCATAATTACTTATAAGACTCAATAATTGCTGCAAGCATCATTATTGCATAATCGTACATAATATATATCTATTTCATAAATATATATATTATATAATTATTTCTACTTAATTTCAATCTTCCAATAATCACTTACTATGAGCATATATATATATATATATCATAGTTGCTAGGAGACTGGTACTGGTACTGGTACGGGAGACTGGTATTGGTATTGGTACAACTTTTTTTTGAAAATAGGAGACGGGGGTACTTGGAGATGCCATTTTTTAAAAATATAAATAAAAAATAAAAAAATAAAAAATTAATAATTTATAGAAAATCTGAAAATATGATGACATTGAACTTTCAAAACATTATGCTCTTAGACGCATGAAAATAATTTAATCTCTCTTAGACACATCAAATACATTATGCTTTAATTTTTAAAGTTTCAAATGTTTAAACTTTAAAGTTTTTTTAGGTATTTTAGCAGGAGACGACAGGGTACTTGGGAAACTTCAGCAGAAGTCTCCAGCATCCTAGAGGCATCTCCGGAGACGGTACCAGTACCGAAGACGCATCTTCATCTCTGACACGCGTCTCAAAAGGGGGGAGATGCGTCTCCTGACAACTATGATAAATATTTATATTTATATTTATACTTATTTCCCAAATATATATTTATGATAATATATATTAATCCAATAGACCTCTTATAATTTCCAATCATTATTCCTTTGTTTCTCATCTGCTGATTTTCCAAATTTTACATTTATTCTATTCTAGTAATCACTTTATATGAACTTATATATATATATCAAGGTTACATGGGGATGCGTCCCCTGCCCCAAAACCCCCTGTCCCCGTCCCCTACCATCCCGGGGACGGGGGGACACAAAGGGGATGTCCCCCTGCCGTCCCCGAAAATGCAAAATCCATCGGAAATGCCAGGAAATGT